>DWEE01001326.1:0-12500 GCA_018245755.1 Parelbella macleannani
ATTAACCAGAGTATCTATTGGCAGACGTTTTTTTATCGGCTTCTTTTACGGCTAGCGTTTGGCCGCGATCCCGCCTGATGGAAAGCGCGGATGCGTCCTAAGATGGAGTACGCATGCCTAGGAACAGTCTTTTCACCCTTGTTTTGAAGAGTCCTAAGTGTCCGAAGTCCGAAAACATAGACATAACATAACATCAAGTCTGCATATCCCCGAAGGGGTATGTAGAGGAGTCTCGTACTTTCACTTAACATTAGTAGTGTTATAGGTGTGATGGTGGCCAGCCTAATGGCGTAACGGGCACGAATTAGCACACCTTGCTGGTACAGAGCGTTTTAAGTTGGATCAACTCAATAACGATTTGTCCCACCCGAGATTTGAACCCAGAACCTCTAGCACGGCGGTCTCCAAATATAATATAGCAACTGTGTTAATGCGACCAAATCAAGAACTCACACAGACTAACAGCCTGTGATCGTCCAGTGTTGGACATAGGCTTCTCCAATGGCACGCCGCTGAGATCGAAGAATCGATCCACTGAGATCGCCATTGAGATAGAAGATCGAGCTCACTGGCGTGCCAATCTAGAACTCAGTTTAATTAAATTTTAAAACTATTTAGGAATATTAATTAGCATCCAAACAATGAATTTCAGTTAAAGCACCTCTGATATTCAATTCTTCTAAGTGTTCCCAGCCAATGTTGGTTCTTACAAGTTTAATAAATAATAAATAAATAATAATCGACCCATTTGTCATTCCACTATAAAAATATCGTTCTCCTCTCATAATGAGAGGGTTAAGTGCGCGGCTGAGATTTCACACACCTTGTCATTTTTTTTTACATAGCTCAATATACATAGTTCAATAACAATTAAGGAAAAAAATACACTTTTTTGTGTACATAAATAAATAAATAATAAAAAAGAGTTTTTTTCAGAATGATTTGCAGTAAATATTAATATTTTGAGTTATTTGGAACATCCGATTAAAATTTTTCGCTGTTATTCTTTTATTTTTTGCATCGTCACCGCACGGATTCATCGGTTTTAATTGGGTCAGCTTTGCTACGGGTTATCTGTAGTTTGTATTATTTTTGTAAAGTACAAATTGCCAGTCAGTAGCTAGTTTTATAATAATACCACTGATTACAATAAAAAATGGAGACAATAATTGTATATTAAATTAACAATTTCAATTATTGTCATTAATTTTAGAAATTTTTAAATTAGAAAAAATCATGTTAGAAAATTGACTGCTTCGTTGGTCGAGTGGTTGCGAGCGCGACTGCCGCGCCGATCGGGAGGTCCTGGTTTCAAATCCCGAGTTGGGTACTATTGGATTTTTCTAAATTATAATTTCTAGTAGTGACTCGGAGTCTACATAGATCTGTGTCCGGTGTATGACTTTATCGTCTCTGGTGAAACGTGTGAGTGTACTACACTCTCCTGCCTACCACTTGGGGGATTACAGGCGTGATGTTGGGTATGATGTTACGTCTTGTAGGTTTTCAAAATAAAATAATATTTTATTTATAAACAATTTTATTGATATTCGTATTATTTACATTCACGTATGTTTGGCAAGTAATTTACACATCAACATAATTATGGACTACCAGCTTACCAGGGTGCCACTTACTTACCAGCAATATTTACATAACATTCTCTTACAACTAAATAACGCTTAAGGTAAACAAATTTATAGAGCTTAAATTATACAATAATAGTCGTTAATTAATATCTGAAGTAACTCGGTGTTCAATGAAACAAATCAGCTGAGTTGAATACCTATTTATAACTTTCTAAGTTGCGTACCTTATTCTGAAAGATGCCAAAGACAAGTCTGAAAGTCAAAGATACCAGACATCTAATTTGAGAAATATGCTTTCGTATTCAATAAATTATATATTGTCTATATTTAATTTACCCATTTCATTCTTATAAGATCTGACGTAGATAGATCTTAACGAAACGATTCGGGGAAGACAGTGTAAGATTTTCCCGTCTATTTTTATTCTGTTGCATTTTATTCTGCCTCTGATTTCTGGTATTTTGTATTACAAAGCAATTCCTTGGGAATGACAACGGATTTGTGCTATACTTTTGTAAATATTGTAACCCTTAGATTAAAATAAATTGCGTCGCTTTTCTATATTTTTATAAAAAAAAAAACGTATTAAGACACTCGATTTAAAGTCGTTATTGTCGAATTCTTGATAAATAAATCCCGTTTAAATAAATAGTCAAAATCGTGCTAAGTAAAATGACTTCTGATGAAGTATGTATTAGGATAACTATGAAAAAAAAAAAGAAATATGGTGTTCTATGAAAGTACCTAATATGAAAATAATACCTGTCCTTCGACCCAGTATGAAAAACACATTGTTATTTGCGAATATTAAATTTAAATGGTAGAGAAAAGACTTAAAACAAGAGTAGGTACTTAATTTAATTTTACTCACATTGTAGCTAATTTTAAAGTACATTCTATTTCTAATATTTACACTTAGAAATATAACATTATTATACAAATTTTATTGATATGCTTTGGTAATATTTGTTAGGTGTCATTGCTTAAATGTTGCATCCATATTATCTACATAATAATCATGTACGCAGAAATGACAAGATGTAATATGTGACAGTCACTTATATTCTATCTCGTTTTCATTGTATTACAATGAGCGAGATAGCCAGCGAGTAGATGCCATTTTTAAATCCATTTTAAATTAAACGCGTTACAATAAAAGTGTAATGAATGTAAGCACTATACTTTAATCTTGAATGTAATGTTGTACAATATATGTACAATATAACGTAGATCGCAACCAATAAGTACAATTCCAGCGTACAACCCGTGTAACCACGAAATTAAGCATAAATTACCGTTCGTCTGCTACATTGTAATTAAAATGTCGAATCTGATGTATTTAGTAAATAGGCCATTATTTATTATTATGTATAAAACCATTTAAATTGTTACCTTACACTATCCTAATTGTAAAAAAATGTAACACAAATAACATAAATTTAATAAACACTTTTATAGAATTTACACTAGAAATGTACATTGTTATTTGATAACAAAGACGAAGGAGAAGCAATTGTAATAGTTGACGTTGGTTAAACACAAACTATAATTGATGAGCAAGAACTGTATTACAAAATTCCATTTTGCTTTGAAACCGTTTACAAATAGTCAGAATCTATTTCTGTAAGAACACACTAATAAGACAATGTTACTCTGAGGAAACTTCATTCATGAGTGCTTTCGTTTCTCTTGGACGACTTATTTCTCCCACTCATTGCGAACTTTTTCGAATTCAACATTATAGTTTAACGATTTTCTATCTGTTCCTTATATTTTGCTCATTGGTAACATCATTCGTAATTGTGTCGTATTTATACATATGTCATATATGTACCAGCTTAACTCACGTGCGTTCTTCGGGATGGCGCGACTAGTTGGTCTCCGCCGCGACCTCGTTGCAAACGGCGGGAGCTCATGGGGAAGGAGCTCGTACAGGTCCGAAACTAGTCGGGCCTTCCGAGAAACGTACGTGAGTTAAGCTGGTACATATATAATAATCATCAACATAAATGTAGCTTCAACACAAATTTGAAAAATAAATTGGTTTTTATATCGATTTAATTCGTTGCTACTTCTAAACTAGATATAAACTTAACCGGTAACGCAATTATAAATATTGAGATATCAGATATGCTGTATTAATAGGAAGACAATTGTTTTGTTTCTATAGTTATATTTATTAAATATTATTCAAATAACGGAAGCAGATACAGTGGCTAAATCTACCGGGAGTGAGATTCATTGGCACTCATTAACGAGGGTCTAATCACGACTTATATATTTTTACAGTCCTCCAACCAAGAGATTAAATATAAACTTACATTTTATACCATTCTTTTTATTATACGCTACTTTCTACAAAATGTTCTATAGCATCTTATTTTATTCATTTCGATTCATAAATTGACACTCAACCATTATTATTTATCCATAACCTATCATCTTGTGTATTGTTTTAATGAATTACAATTACAATCGTTGATTGACATGCAGTTGATTGATTGTAAGCTTAATTTGATATAAAATTTTAAGTATGGCAACATTGATATGATCGCAAGAATCGGGAATGGCAACGCTTGATTCGCTCTTGATCCTGTGGATTCCGCGGTCGGCAGCCAGTGGTTGTCGAGAACGGATTGCTCGATCACGTTTTGCATTGTATCTATGTATTTAGAAAATATTGAAATATTTTAGAGGTGATTTACATTTTTTTATTAAGTTGAATTTAATATATTTAATGATCTTGAATTGAGCGTACTTAATGATTTTGAATTCAGTGTATTTTATGATTTTGATTCCAATATACTTGACGACCCCGAATTAAATACATTTTTAATGAGTTTATGTTTAATATATTTGATTATTACTTACCATACGTTGTTACGTCTGGTGTAAAGAATTTCTGCTCAGCTGGTTGGAGCGGCACTACGAAATCTAAAATATTAGGTACTTCAGTTACACTATTATTTTCTCGTCACTTCTTTATATACATATATTCACACATCTAAGTGTAGAAATCGTCAACCTGTCTCAACTCCCAACTAATATGCCCAGAATGGCTATTATGGGCAAGCAAAACCACCAATAAAAGTGAGAAATACATTCATTATGGGAGGCTTACTTTCAGCAGTGGAGTGAGACAGTCTGATAAATAATCAATATTTACATACAAAAGTCTGTAAGAGTATGCATGACGGGTGGAATATTTTTCATTTGATTATGATTAACTCACGATGTGGCGTAGTATTCTCTGTAGTGGTCGGCTGAGCTGTAGTTGTAGTTGTAGTAGTGGTCGTCGTCGTTGTGGTCGTAGTTGTAGTAGACGTTGTAGTCGTCGTAATTTTAATTTCTGTAACAAAAGAAATGCGTTAATTACTGCGTTATACAAGGGTACTAGTTATGATTTTTATTTATATTTTACCGATATTAATGAAGTAGAAAACAACAGAGAAGACTATAGAACTGCTATAAGAAATTTGACATTTAAATATCGACATAAGCTGTACCAAAGAAAATGTTTCCACCATTTTTAATAAAATGAATATTTCAAAAACGGAATACTATGAAAACGCTAGTAAATTATTTACCATATAACCGCAGGGTTCCATCTGCTTTCCCAATGGTATTGGTAGAGACACAGGTGTAAGTACCGGTGTCCTCAGTATTAAAATCCGATACTGTAAGTATTGTTCGTACTTGATACGCTGATATCCGAACTTCTTGTATTTCATGCTTCGTTCTGCAACAAGAGAATAATAATATAAATTACTATACTAAATATTATACTCATGCAGAAAGTTATAGCAGGGTTAAGAAGGAAAGAGAAAATTATATTTGGTTAAAAAATTAGAAATAATGTAGTTATTAGTATCTGCTGGGTCGTTTAATATGTTTTGAAGATATAGTTTTTCAGTAAAGTAAGAAATCAGAAGAGCTAAAATTTCTATCAATGATTAATAAAACAAATTGAAGATGAAATAACAATGAGATGTAATGTAATTTTTTAAATTAATGTATAAAATTATGCAATTTTGCATAAACCAATAGTAAATTTAATTTCCTCCCCGTTTACAATTTATTCAAATTAAACGTGATTACCTTATTCATAAGAATACTAATTTATTAATCATGCATAATTATTCGCTCGTAAGCCTTCCAGTTAAAATAATATTTTTAGTCAAAATAACTGTAAAGCTAATAGAACCATGCTCGACTAGATGCTCCCTAAAATTGTTCGAGCGTAAGCAACTTGAGACACATTTGAACGGTGCGACTTGAAAACTTTCATAAACTACGTAGACGAGGTCAAGTTAAATATTATCAAAGTAATAATAACGCCGCGTTCAACAGTGGAACGATAAAACGGGTTGATGATGATGATGATGAGCGTCGAACCATTCTCATGGAAACAAACAATTTTAGTATCTAAATCACTTTAAGAGAAGACCCGCCTTTAACAGGAGCGATAAAAGGGTTTATGAGGATGATAATAGTCGAAGCTAATTTTCATTATAGGAAAAGAAAATGATGTGTTATGTAATAGTTTGTGTTCATATTTTCAAATTTTACTTGGACGAATGTAACGTTAATTCCAATTTTAAGTGTTTCATTATTCTTAAGAAGCAGCTGAATTTCTGAGAACGAGTAGGTTATTAAAACATAACGTAACATTTAATACGCTTTTTGGAAAACTTTGAATTGATATACATATGTATGTATCTACAATCACTTCCTATAATTCCGCAGGAAACAACAAAAGAAATCTATATCGGTGATTTCTTTAGTGTTCAATAATCTGATGCACAAGCTTTAAATTGAACTAAGTGCAAACAGAGGATGTTCTCGTGTATCTCCTTTTAACCTATGTAAATATCATAAAATTCTCGGCAAACCCAAAGCTCCCGTATAAAAGAATCGTATGAAAGCTCGCATTACAAAAATTGTAGTATATGCTAATAAAAACGATCGGAGGGCGCCATGGGAGCTTCCCAATGAATATTTCATGATTTCTCTATTGACTGCCAGTGAACATGACCCCTCGTATCTCACACTCTAATCGTAATGTAGTAAAAGATTCCTCGTTGCATGCTGTGGTAGAGTTCTATTTGTAATGGTTGTTATTCCACACAATGTGCTCAGACGGAAGTTCATTTTCTCGTTAATTCTTCATTTCTGTAAGTATTGACTTTCCTAATGTTGATTGAACGGGAAGATCATCGACATCTGCGTTCAGTTATTTCCAACTTTTGTAATACTTACTCGGAGTCTCTCTACGGGAAGGCAAGCAAATTTCGATACAAAAAAAGTTGCCAACAAACAGCAGGTTGACGGGAAGTATTTTGTATAAGTAATGAATCAAGGATAACCCGGATTGAGACCGATATTATGAATGGCGGGTCGAAACAAGGCCCATGTTGAGTTTTATATATGACCCGTCATAGTAATGACACGCAAATTGGAAGAGGTTGATATCGAAAATGTTCATATATGATTTTATAAATGTTTTTTCAAACGCTTGGAAAAATCCTTTCACAAAGATTACATCGTCTCGAGCGTCACACAGAATTGTAATGGCCAAAGTTTGTATAATTTTATAGCCTGCGATCTAAAAGAACGTATATTTGGCCGTTACTTCATTTTACAACTTGGATACCTTCCAAAGAATATTAGGAACTATCAAGACCTCTTAATGTCTTTTACTACACCAATAAAAGAGATCCAGTAACGAATGGTCAAGAGATTTATTTAGCTGGGGAACTATTGATTTCCGTTCAGCCGGCCCTTGTTGGCTGGTCAAAGATTATTCATTATTGCAAACGCTTTAACTGAACCACATTCAAATGGAATAGACAATGGGTTGGAAGCAAACACGAACGCCGTAAAGGGAATCGTTGTCTTCCTCTGATATATTATTGGTCGTTCGTTCAACGAGGAAATAACTAGCTGCGCGTGTCCAAAGTACATAAAAGCTGTTTTCGTATGCAGCCCGGTTAGTCGCAGTAAATTCTACATGACATTTGTCAACAGTTAATGCGGGTTCTGTGTTCGAGTTATTCACTAATTTGGCTGTTCTAGTCTGCTTCTAAAATTCGCTGTTACGTCATTACCTCTTTAAGGTCATTGGTTGAGTCGGCAAAATATTTTCTCATCTGAATACAAAAATCAATCTGATATTGTTCGGTTATTTCTTAGTAATACGTAGGTATTTTGTTAATAAAAGTAGTATATTCGTGTATAACGAAGGTACTGCAACCAGCGTCTTTATTTGCTCTTTTCACTTGCTAATAAGCTTGACATAATAAAACCAAAACTTTTCGAAGGAAACATATAAGTATATATGAAGTAGAACAACTAAATTTCGAATAAACAGTACAAATGCAACGACTTTACCCCTTGTTATTGTCAAAATTTTAGTGCGTTATTTTAGTTATTTGCTTGCTATAATGCCAACATTGTTTGAGCATATCCCGGCCTGTTCTGTGAGCGACCGTTTGTGATTAAAGGGGGTGATCCATTTGCGAGACAGCGAGCTAACTAGCTGAGGAGTAATCTGTTTTGTCGAGCTGTACTTGATTTATTGGTGAGTCGCGCTTTCTCTTTTGAACTGTTCTGTCGCAGTTTTTACACAGCAACCCAGTAAATAAAGCCAATGGATTTTATAACTAGCTGCAGCAAAGTAGATTTTTATTTATGGTTTTAATTATAAGTGACAAGCTGATTAATCATTTATTGCCTCGACAATGGGCGGCCTGCTTAATCTCCAGCCCAGTAGTATGTGTCAATTGGATACACGCTGGATACGGAATTTATGTATCCCATATCGGCCATTCAGGTTGCCGCTGTATCTCACTCATCGCTTTGTGATTGAGTGAATTTGCGTGTGTTAAATTCTAGAATGTTTCTAATGCACAGGAATGTGGCAGAACAAAACTGTAGGTATATAGCGTGATGGATGATAAATATACGTTGTTATGGTAGTCGGATCACAGCACACATACTTTTTTACTCCTTGTTGAGTCCGTTAAAACCGACAACGTTGATATTTTCCTTCCTCAAACTCTGTATGGGCCATAAATCTATTAAATTATAGATGTGTATGTCGATATATATAGCCATTATATGGATTTATTTTATTTGTTTTAAGCTCCAGATTTTACATGTTCTGGGATATTAACATCAATTAATAAATCGTTAATTTTATTAACGGGGCCATAGCACACATATTTTTACTCTTCATTTAATTGGTGGAGACGGCATTATCTTTGCACTAGTAATTTCAATATAAGATTATTAATCTAATATTATCAAGGATTTTAATAAGAGTATTGAGAGATTTTTATCTTGTTGTATTGTATGTATGGATGTAAATGTATGTACTTATATAAAACCAATGATCAATTAACAATATCCTTAACCAATTAAAAAAAAATGGATTTAAAAAAACAACATCACGCCTGTAATCCAGTGCCACACGTTAACATAATGTTTCATCAGTTCCCTTTAGCCTATTGCCATGCATCGCGCACAAATCTAGACTCCGAGCCACAATTAGTAATTTCAAAACAGATCATTCCTACAGTATCCGACCTGGGAATCGAGACCAGGATCTAGCAATCGGTAGTAGCGCTTGCAACCACTCTATCGACGAGGCAATGGATTTAAAAAATAATAAAAAATATATAGAAGCGGTGTTTTCGGGTACGCTTTGTTTACGCTAGTCGTATTGACATTTATAAGACAACATTGATTCAGGATCGTTCATATAAAATTCTATTAAGTTACATGCATGCATAAACGGGCTTAGCGTAAATTCGAAAATAAAATAAAAATATTTCGCTAACAGAAAGCCATTTAAATCGCGCTTAGCCACGGCTTTTCGTTGCAATCGAATTTTGAATTCACCAAAATCGCAATCAATAAACCCAAACGTCAATAGTGTTAGGTAAAAAGTCAGTATCGATAGAACACGCATTTACTTACTTATGTTTCTAAGCAGTACGATTTCCGTTGGACTTCTCTGAAATGTGTCATATAAAAAGTTAGATTTAGCTTGCACGTTGTCATTTCTACTGAATTATCAGATGTTTCCTTTACTGTGTAAAAGTTAAAGGTTGTTGTTAAGTTAAAGCTTAAGAATCACTAAAAATGTTATTTTTTAATGGAATACAATGATTATGCCAAATTTAAATTAAACTAAACAAATAAGTGTTAGTATATCAAGAATTTGTTACTGTTCGATGTATTATAAATAAAATAAAGTAAAAAAACTATAAATATGTTCGTATAGCGGTACGTCTCGATGCTAGTTACTGTATTGTTCAATTGCAACATTGTACAAGTGGTATCACCGGAATATCCGAGCCTGCTGTACTTATTGCAGGACTAATGGTTTTAAGGTCGCTTATAATAATTGCTTACGACTGGGCGGTTGATCCGTTGGATACTGACTTCTGGGCCATAAGTAATGAGATCGATTTCCACCCAGAACAACCATTTTTGCAATGAGCACAAACGTTCTTTGCCTGGATATAATATCTATTATTCATGTTACTGACTTAGAAATACGTATATAATACACGTTAGTCAGCCGCCTAGTTATATTACGTTTAGGATTAATAATGACAATTCGTAAGTTCTAGATCGTTCGATG
Source organism: Parelbella macleannani (assembly GCA_018245755.1). Lineage (NCBI taxonomy): Eukaryota > Metazoa > Arthropoda > Insecta > Lepidoptera > Hesperiidae > Parelbella > Parelbella macleannani. Next base: position 10,240 of record DWEE01001326.1, read on the forward strand.
TTACTTTTAGTGTCACGATTGTTCGCTGGCCATTTGTGGCGATGCAACGTTATGGGAATGAGATTCACTACAGACGACTTGTAACTACAAGTATATGCCAAAGGGAATGTTAAAAGGGTAAGCTGACATGATGAAAGGTAATCTCAAAGCCAGCCATTACCCGAGCACTGTAAAGGAGCCGTAAATTGTAGTCAGATTTAAGCAAAAGCTGTTCAAATCAGGTTTATCTCTTAGAGCTGTTGGTATTCGTAATAATGTACAGTTTGTAGTTAGGTGTGGTGAGGTATATAGATGATTTGTAGACTTGTTCTTTCACTTGCAATTTTAGTGAATTGATATTAGTGGCTAAAATCACTACAAATAATCACTTGTAGCAATGTTTTCAATGTTATATGTAAATTATTGATATGTCACTTGCTATAACAGTGACGGAAAATATTGTCGTCCGTGGAATACTACTATATTAATCTGGAACGAGACTGTCCAACAGAGAAACGATAAAAAAAATGTCCGTAATGATGATGATAATGCTGATTTAAGTGGATTAAATTCTTCAAGTTGTGAAAATAAAGAAATAAGACACAGAGAGATTGTGTTAACAATGAGCTCATATGCCCGCAGTGAGCGAGAATCGTCACGAAGGAGATTGGCTGCATAAGCCACATGAGAGCACATCATCGGAATCGGAGGTAAAACAGACACCATGGCCGAAATCGGTCGGACTATTACATAAAGAAATAAACTTGGCACAAAATGTTTCCAAACGTATTGAGATCTTTCTTTATTTTGTTAACAGCTTAAGGCATTACTTTGCTAAAAGCCTGTTAATAAATCAAGCTTACGTTGTAACGTGCTAATCCGGGAATACGGAGTATGATGGTGTACATACCTTCATGCAATATGCACTGCTCATCACGCCACAAACGATATACACGCATGCAAACACTGTTTAAAACTTGATTATTTAACGTACGACTAAACACGTGGTTTTGTTTGTTTTGTTTCTATTGTCACTAATTGAATTGCGACATATTCATGTGAATGGAAGTTATAATACAATTTTGTTTTGTTCTGTATCATAAGTCGCTACGCCAACATATTTCTATTAAACTTTTACCTTACCCCTGAAGTTGCTGACGGGAAGCAAACAAAGGTGTATAAAGATTTCCCGTTTGATGGGACAATAAATTTACCGCGCGATAAAAGTCTGTCCTGCAGCGCTGGGCCAATAAGCTTATTTATTGTAAGGGAAAATGACTACCACCGTGAAATCTAATAACGTTTTTTATTATAAAAATGTAGCATTGGTTAATATTTTCTACGTTCCTTCAATATACATAGATATATATGCATAAACATTACCTGAATTATAGGATCATTTATGGTTATAAGAACATTTAGATACTAACTAGGAGAGAGATAGAGCTATACATTTATCATGTTCCACCTCATGCAATTTCTTGATTAGAACTTAGTTGAGAAGTCTGTTTTTAGTTAACGATTATACACCGTATATAAGCATCATCTTCATTATCATCGGTATTTTTCTCTTATTATTGACCCAAGAGTCTTACCATGATGATAAAATTTAAAATTAAACGCAGGTTCACACACTTCTCCGGCTTTAAAAAACATCGCAGGCAGCGTAAAGGTTTTTTCATAATATTTCCTCTTTCATCTTTGTAAGGCGTTGCAATTAATCTTAGAAAGCACCCGTAACTTTGTTAGGTTTGAATTGTTTGCCAAAATTTAAGCCCCAGATCATTGGAAGTGATGTTAGTTGTTAAATACAACATTTTGTTTATAATAATTATATAACACTATGAAAAGTAAGCTAACGTAGGACGCCTCCCAGCTAGTGGGCTGGCAGTGATTGTATGCAAAGACCTGAAGATTGAGCTCAGTAGCGTGCAATTTTATAGGCCTATGTCTCGCAGTGGACGGAAATAGGCTGATAATGATGACGATAATGATAATCATGATATAAAACTATATGGTCCAATTCTTTATACAAATACATTTACAGTAAATAACTGTAAGGAGTGAAGACATCTGCCGTTAAACTAATTAAGTATATAGCCCACAAGATTCCATCTACGGATGTGCTGACTTGTTGAGTCAACAAAAATGTAATAGGCGCAGGACAGGAAATTGTGTCAGTAAGTGTATTGTTCATGCTTACAAAACAAATATACGAGTAGCTGACTGATCGATGTGGTCACAATGATATGTTTAGTAAGGATGTTTCGGGAATCTTATAA
>DWEE01001327.1:0-13667 GCA_018245755.1 Parelbella macleannani
TTAAAAAAAATATATATGTATGTCAGATACTAAATTAGCTATTTCGTTCATACTATAGATGTAAATCACACCTATTCTATGCTGTATCAGAATACTGATGACTGTATCAATCTAGTGGACGAGAAACATGACCTTGAATGAATGTCGAGCTATGTATATGGATCTTGTAAAAATAATAATGAGGTACGTAGTCAGTCAGCAAAACGCAAGTCACGATGATAAAACGTTATTTTAGTGAGACAAAATTCATTCTGTTTTTGTTCATCTAACCTATGTATGTTTGTCATTATTATTATTATTATGTATATTTGTTCTTTAATTATATGTGTATAACCATTATTTTTAAATTGTTTTATTTTGAACAAGTACAGTCAGAGCAACAATTAGTGAACATCTTTGGGGATAATTTTGTCTATTTTTTTTGCAAATTGATTATAATGTACGTGCTTGTTTGCAAGTGATTAATAAATGAAAAAGTATTGTCATGTTGTTTGTTGAAATATTTGTGAATCCTCGGGCGTTTATCATTATTTTCGAACAAGCGTTGTCATTGTGTGTAAATATTACGCAACAAGTTTACTGTGTGTGCTATTTAAAGAGCAGGCCGCGGGATTGTTGTGCATTTGAATTTTAACTTCGGCTCCAAAACAGTGTGGTGTCGTTTTTATAACAAAATGTCAGCACCGGCAATCAAGTACACAAAGGTTGATATCTCACACTTGTTCCGTATTTTTTATATAGTTTAAATTAAATTTAAATTAAATCTAATTGATATCGGTGCCTTTTTTGTTCATTAGCTATTTATTGACAACAAATGGGTAGACGCAAAGAGTGGGAAGACCTTCGATACGTACAATCCCCATGATGGAGCCGTTATCGCAAAAGTCGCCGAGGGAGATAAGGTGAGACATCTATTTTTAATTTTTTTTGTGCAAGTTTTTAAAGACATGATTTTGGTGGGAGCTATTAAGATTCATCTATTTTGTTTTTTGTTGTTTTGTATGTATTTTGTTTTGTTTTCTATGATGTTTTTTAAATCATATATTTAGTAAAATCGACGTAAACTGGTTCATACGAATGGAAATAACAAATTTTTATAAAAGCTTTCTTACCTATTCGCTCCATACGGTCTATGAATACAAATAGTAAAATTAGCTAGTGAGCTGTTCTCTTTCATGTTTTCTATTTTTAATCAATTCAATTCATTCATTAAAAGTTCACCAATCAGTTCACAGGCGATGTACGATTTCCATGATTTTTGTGAATAGTGCGTAATTTTTGATCTAGTGATCTAGGGATCCTTCCTAATTTCGATTCCCGGGTTGGGTGCTGCCGGGTTTTCTAACTTGAAATTCCTAGCAGCAGGTCGGAGTTTGGATTCGGGTCCTATGTACGGCTATAGGCTTATCATCTACTCCTACCACTAGCTACTAAATAACTCAATACTAGGGCGTATAACGTATAACTCGGGAAATATGGGAGTGTTCTACACTGCCCTGCTTACTTCTTCGGGGATTACAAGTGTCATGTTATGTTCAACATTCATAGAACTCTTTAGAACCTTTTGTAGTCTGTGCACATAAAAGTCAATGTTAATGTACAATGAAAGTTGAACAATTCAATTTAGGGTCTGCTTACTCTAACATATTTGGATTCCTTTTATATTTTCGAGAAAGTATATTGGCCATTTAATTAATTGTGTCTGCAACAGACGAGCAAATGAGTAAAGAGCGTCAGAGTCTTTTAGTTTAATTCGAAAGAAATAATAGTTTGAATAACATGTTTACACATACGAAAATGCTATGATTCCGCTCCATTACTCGTCTTTGAAAAAATAAAATGGAACACTGATCTAAAACACGAATGTAGTTCAAGGATGTTAAATTAAAGGTGTTAAAATAGGAGCAAAGCGATTTAAATTACGCATGTCTTACATTACAACTCTTAGAAATAAGATACATACATTTTATTTCCGACGTTGTTGTCATTCCACTGTTGGAATGCGAGTTTCCTCTAATAATGAGGACGTTAAGGCCACAGTTAGCCACGCTGGTCAAATGCGTGATGGCAGACTTAACACGCTTTAGATTTTTATTTTTATTTTTAGGTACATACATGCTCGTATATAATATTATACTCCGTACTCAGTGGCAGTATCAAGAGGTATTAGGAATCATAGCAGCATATAACTACATGCAGTAATTATTGGTTAGAGCCACCTGATCTATAATAAGCACTATTCGTTGTGAAATTATATTGTACCAGTGTTCAAGTCATATTAAGCTAGTTTTTTGCTCAACTGGCTTCCTCGATACATTGAGGATATTATTATTTTTGTATTATCCTATACATATTATAATAAAGGAACTTAATAACTAAACGAAATACTTGTACTGTGATGGATATGTTACTTTAACGAAAAAAATAACTGTATATCGACTAGTAGACAGAAGTAAAAGAAAACTATAATGTCAAAAAGTATGAAGTTCTTGTTTCAGTGACGTCACAAGTACCTACGTTATTTTGTAATATACAGCACAATACTAAATATTCAATTGTACAGTCAATTGTACAGACTATATTGTCGACTGACAAACACTAAATGACTTTAATGATGTTCGTGTAGGAGGACATCGATTTAGCCGTAGCCGCAGCAAAACGCGCATTCCATCGCAACTCAGAATGGCGGTTGCTGGATGCGACGCAACGCGCCGCTCTTATCAACAAATTTGTCGACTTAATTCTCCGCGACGCCGAGTACCTCGCTCAACTGGAGACTTACAACAACGGGATGGTCCTCTCTACAACTCGTTACTTCTTAGCTGGCAATATCAGCCATCTACGTTACCTTGCAAGCCTCGCTGACAAGATTCAAGGCGACACCCTTCCTGTAGGTGAGACTCGATTGGATATGATCTCTTTGAGATAAGTTTTCCCTCACAGTTAGTTAGCTATCTTTAGTATTCGGGTGTACTATAGATTGCAAAAGTTGCAGAGTTTTTTGAAGCGCAAAGACTTTCTGCGTATAGAAAACGGGTCTACAATACATATTTTAGCCAGCGATGTTATGACGCTTGCAAGCGGTGTGTGATCAAATGACAAAGAACTTCTTCGTACCTCGCACATACATTTAGTTTGCTATTTCGTGAACCCTGAATACTTGTAGCTAAGGTTGTTTTTATAAAGTGGCTTTGGAATTTGTAGATTGGAAATTGGATATAGAAGGTGCCTCACAGTTTGTGAACAGAACTTAGGGAGGTCTTCCATGGCAACTTCAGTACAATTTGCAATGCGCGACAGAAGCAGCTCAGTGTCATTACTGCGTCGCTACTAACGCACACCTTTCGGCCGAGATCGGGTAAAAGAACGGTTGGTGCCGGTGCGCCTACGACTTTGAAGGCGCAGTACCCAGGCCGTATCGCGATAGTATCGATGCAAATAGTCGTCGTGAATAACCTCCTTTAAATTATCCATAAACCATTTTGCTACATTTTAAAATCTTATATTCTTTTTTATAAATTTACAGGTGGAGATCTGTTCAGCTACACTCTTAAGCAGCCCGTCGGCGTGTGTGGACTCATTTTGCCATGGAACGGACCAATTGCAATGTTTACATGGAAAGTGGCAACTGCTTTAGCGGCAGGTAAAATAATTTACATATGTATTCGTACACCTACTGTTGTAGTGTAGGTAGAATAATTTGCCCAATGTTGTAATGTAGGTAAAATAATTCATGTATTCATACGCCTCATGTTGTGGTGTCGGTAAAATATTTTATGTATTCATATAATGAGATGTAACGTTATGTACATTTATCTATTCAGTTTTAAGATGTCTTATAAACACTGAAAATCGTGGGGCACTCAAGTCTCGTCATGGGCATTAATTGGTTCGTGATTTAATTGCTAAATTTTCAACTTACCACATTTGGAGTCGCTACAACTACAAAATAAAAAAGTCATGGATATCTTGCATAGACACTATGATAATAAAAAATCTGATTATCTAATGCAATTAAATACATTTGAATAGATTGTAAAGGCTAATATATTAATTTGAATAGTTAAAAGGAACTAGGACAGATATATACGACATAGAGAGTTTCCATTTTCGAAATCATTCGGACAAAAATCGTGATTTCGACCACAGTTAATGACTAATAAATGCCAAATCTTTGGCTGGACTGAAACTAATAAGTATGAAAGCTATTCGAGCACTGAAAGTATTTTCCAAATTCATTCATTCGCTGCTGATTATGATAGACCTTAGTTTGCTGACTGGTCTTTAAAATTTTACGGGTTTTGGGATTTCTATAGAGTCGTAGGATCTGTAAGACTGTAGGGACTGTGGGCTTGTGACAATAATACGAGTTTTTGAGAACATTTTTCAGATAGCAGTAGGTTAATGTATTTTTAACTTGTAATCAAAATCGAAACATGAAGCTTGTTATTTCCTCGGTATTTATGCCAATTTACCAGAAATAGCGCATAAAGCGAAATGTACGAGGAGCGAAATAACGTTTGGAGAGATCGTAACTGTATTCGATACCGGTGTTCCAGGGCACGATAAAGGTTTATGGGTAACTGGTTTCTTAGATTTTTTCATATATTAGAAATAAGTTTCATGTCAGAAATGTATTTAAAAATTATGTAGTAATTGTAGTTTCGTGTGATACATTTTCATACATTGACCCTTCATATACATTCATACTTTAATAAAAATAATGATTTTCCAATTGATTTGGTGTGCATACACCAGACAAAATCTGGTCTTCTTACTTACTTATGTACTTATTTCCATTTGTTTCTGGTGTACGTACAGAATTTGTCACTGCGACCATTTTACTCGTAATGTAGGTAAATTAATTTCTCTAGTGGTAAGAATTTATTTTAAATTCGGTGGGTGTTCTCGTAAAATTCAACTAATTAAGTATTTCTCAGGTTGCACGGTTGTAGTGAAACCGGCGGAACAGACGCCATTGACGGCCTTGGCTCTAGCGGCGCTGATCGTGGAGGCGGGCTTCCCGCCCGGTGTCGTCAACGTGGTTCCCGGCTTTGGTCCCGGTGCCGGTACTGCGCTGACTCACCACCCTGACGTCATGAAAATATCCTTCACTGGTTCTGCTGAGGTACTTCTAATCACCAAACACTTGCCTGACTACGAAGAATCTCTAAAAAATTAACAAGGAGTACTTGATTAGTCGCATTCATTATATATATACATATCTGCAACTGTGTTGCTCGTACAGAAATAATGAATCTCACATATATTATAAGTACGGCTTATTAATATAGTCTAAGAGCCCGCGACCGCCAGACCTTCTTTGTTTTATAACAGCTAAAAGTTTGTCCCAACAAAACAATAAGGTATGAACGATAAGTCACTATGAATTTTGGGTCGTTATGGCTCTGGCAAGAAAAAGGAAGCGATGGCGTACAAAATATCAACTTAGTTTCGTCGAAATATAAAGCGTAATTTTTTTATATTTTCTTCGTATATGAGAAATCACGTTGTCCAATGCCAGGCACGTAGCATCATAGTAACCCCTAGTCAGACACCCTTGAACTGTAAAAAATTGTAACTTTACTAACGTAATAGTTTAAAAGCTGATAGGATAGCGGAAGGCCCAGGACCGGATGGAGTGGCGCCCATTAGGTGAGGCCTACGTCCAGCAGTGGACATCAAGAAGCTGATGATGATGATGATGATGATGATGATGATGATGATGATGATGATGATGATGATGATGATGATGATGATGATAAAAGCTGATTTTTATATATGTTATTTAAGTCACTACTAGAAGACGTTTACTCGGTAGCTAGACAGTTTCAACACATCCAATCAGTACTAGAAGTTGCCAAAATTAATCCATAGTAATTTAAAACCTGGCTAACCTGAGAATATCAGTTTCTATTGACTGTGATGGTAGTCTATGATGCAATAAACATGCACCTAATTAAAAATTAAAGAGTAATTATGTTTTTATTAGCGAATGCGGAAATTCAGTTCTTTGCGATTGTTAGTAAATAAAAAATGTTTTTTTATTAACAGGTCGGCAAACTTATACAACAAGCAGCTGGAGCGTCTAACCTAAAACGGATTACTTTGGAACTCGGGGGAAAGAGCCCTCTTGTTATCATGGACGATGCAGACTGTAAGAGCAATAAAAGATTTTACAAAACAAATAGTGTAGCTATTATTGTAAGATGTCCAGCCAGTACAAAGTTCAGTTTTGAATTGTTATTCAAACATTTATCCGTCAGACTTTAATAGAATAGCTTGACAGTAGCTCCCTGTTTTTGTGCAATTTAAAATTACATGTTCTCTCGGTTCTTCATTTACTTCACTGTGCCATCAATTTCTGGTCTTTAATTAAATGCCTATTTTATATTTATTTTGCCAATTTTGGTTCTTATAATCGTTTAGCCTAATGTACATGAAAAGTTGCTCGTTTGCGTATTGCTCATGTTGGCTATTGATTTCAGTGGACAGAGCGGTGTATATGGCAGGTGTAGCTGTTTTCTCTCATCAAGGTCAGATTTGTATAGCTGCATCTCGTCTATACGTGCAGTCAACAATTTACGATAAATTTGTGGAGAAAGCAGTAGAACATGCTAAGAAAATCAAACTTGGTAATCCGGCTGATCCCACCACACAGCAAGGACCCCAGGTTTGTATAAAATTTGATACCGATTTATTATTAAGAGAGGGATGGTTTGACTATATAGAAAGAATGAATAACTATAAATGTAGTAACGATAGAGATTTATGGTTAATAGAAGTATTAGACCACACCTCATAGACCAAATAAAGCAATAGTAATGTCTTCAGCTAACGAAAATGTTGAATAGTCATTCGATCACACGAGCACTCCCCGAGTCATTCGAGCACATTGAAATCAGTCGATTTCAGTGTGCGAAAGTAGTTTATTAGAAAGTCAGACTGGAAATCTCTATCTATCCTTATGGAAAAGTACTTGACAATATGTATGTATGGTCATGTAATTTGCACTATGCAATTAAGCATAATAAGCGTTTTTAATGACAGATATGACGCATACGATACCAAGGAATTATTTATCGAAAATTGAAAATCCTTACAATGTTTTTACAGGTTTTTGTAGTTTGTTGTATTTGACACTCTGTTCTCATTTTGTTTGTTACCTTTTGCACTTGTGACTAATCTCACAATGTTTCTAGATTGATAACGAGATGATGACGAAGGTTCTGAATTACATCGAAAAAGGGAAGCAGCAAGGAGCGAGACTGTTGACGGGCGGGAAGCGAGTGGGCACAACGGGCTCTTACATCGAGCCCGCTGTGTTCGCAGACGTTACGGACGATATGATCATCGCTAAGGAGGAGGTAAGTCTGATTTATCTGAATAAATGCCACACTTGTATACTATATACCTACATATTATGACTGCCTCGTTGGTCGAGTGATACTATTATTAAAGCTCATGTGGATTAGAAACGCTTGTATGTTACTAGCGCTTTTGTTCATATAAAATCTGACCGCTCCCGACGTCTCTAAACCAGACAGAACGTTAGCAATTTATCACCACGTTAGCGCTACAAGCGCTTGTTTTATTACTTAGGACATGACTATTATTTACCTAAAATGGACTATCGCATATACATATTGAAGTGATGTAGTCTCCTATATATAGTAATGTAGCCTCTTCTATATTAAATGTAATCACCGACCGGGTTTCTGTAGAGCAGCGTTGACAGTTTATCAGGATATCTCTTATTGGTAACCTGACAATAGCCAATTTACATGATAATTGGTTTCTGGAGCCATTTGGTACATTAACCTGTCATTTAAATAGGAACAACAAATTGCTAACTAACAGCAGCAAAAGTCGGTCTTCTGCTCAGTGGCCGAAATATTTATAGTGCTGGAACATTTATTGGTTGGTAGAACAGGAACATAAGTACTAGTGTTTTTAGAACACAGCTATCTAAAGTGACGCCAAAGAGTGTTTTCATATTCAATTAATTACGTAAAAAGAAAATAATACTTATACAAACGTTATGTAAAAATTTATAGAGGAATGTTATAATAGTCACAACATGTACGCACTACACACGCAGATAACTGTCCACAGATATTCGGTCCAGTGCAAAGCATCCTGAAGTTCGACACGCTGGAGGAGGTGATGGACCGTGCCAATAACACCAACTACGGGCTCGCGGCGGGTATCTTCACCAGCAACCTTGAGACCGCGCTGAAGTTCAGCAAACACGTTGAAGCTGGCACTGTATGGTGTGTTTGAAATGATGTCTTATGTCATACAGGAATGCGCACGGAAATGGCTACAATTTTATTGCTTGTATCTGATGGCCCTCGAGATTATACTTGAATATGGTCTCGTTTTATCATGAGACACGGCTGACGAAACGCGTTCTAAAGTAAAAAATTGTAGCAGAATCTAAACCCTCATTTAGCCAGCCACTATTGGCTTCTGGATTAATATAGGGTATACCGTGTATTTAAGGAAAATCACATTAATTTACAAGAAAGAAATATTCTAATAAGGTGTTGTAGTAATATCAACAAAGCATATGTAAATAAATGTTTTTCTTGATAATCAAAGAACCTTGCTTATGAACGACTTTTGAACGACTAAATTCAGCTTCTCGATTGAATATGTATACAGCACATACATTTTTTTTTGTTTCCAGGGTAAACACATATTTACAGTTTGCTCCACAAGCACCCTTCGGTGGCTTCAAGGAATCGGGTATTGGAAGAGAAAAGTAAGTATTATGCGAACGAAAAACGTTTATGACAACTGCCGTAGAGGTTATTATATATTAAGATAAATGTATAACAGTTTAAAAAAATATTGAAAAATGAAATTATGAAAAATATTGATTTTTGTGATTAATGTTCAATACGAATGTAAACTCATTAAATTATTCGTGTAATGAATACGACGAAAGTCCTTAATTACCTTGTGAAGTGCTAACAGGTGAAAAACTAGTTTGCTCAGCAGCAAAGAATTACTACTCTGGAGTAACATTTTTTACAATTACAAAGCTTAGTTGGATTTATGTACCACCGGAAGCTTATCATCTTCTAGGGCATTGTTAAGGGCATTTTGTTTATGTTTCAGTGGCCTCAAAAGCGTAGAAGCTTATTTAGAAGTGAAGACTGTCACCATCAGCGTACCCAAGAAGTTGTGAATGACAATTGATGATGAATACACGATCAGAAATCGCCGTTACATAATAGGATTGGTGAATTTTCCAACTGAAGAGCATTTTGTTATTTGTTTATAAAAAAAATTAAAAATTTTGTTATCTATAAACTATATTGTCTATTTATAACACGTTCGAACGACTAGAAGTACAGATTGAGGAAGAATTTGATTGACTGTGCAAGTTGCCCCTAACTTGTCATTGTTTTTTTAATCAACCTATCTCAGCCCATTGCTAGATATACATATGCGTCCCCCAATGAGCGCCATCGCGCCCTGTCTTCAGCTTGTCGCATCTTTAACTTGCCTTAGCCATACACAATAACTAGTTATTTCACTTCGATTAATTTATACTCTGGGCGCAGAGATGTTTAACATTGATACTTACAAATTTTGAGCATATTCTTTACATGGAAAAAATTATCAAGGAAATAAAAATATGACTCAAGACTGTATACACTGTTCCGTAATACGATAGATTAATTTAAAGATAAGATATATTTTCAGATAGACAGATAGACAGATAAATGATAAAGTCTGTAAAAACAAGAGGACAGAAATGTTATATAAATAAAAACACAATTTGCTTTTAAAGGTGTTTTATGTGTACATTTTTGTTTATAAAAAAAAATTTGGTTATTTTATAATCTATTGTATATTGGTATAATTATTATTTCATTAATTTTTAATTAGGTTTTAATTAAGACTTCCAATAAAGAAGACATTAATGTTATATTACCATGCTGACATTCATATTATATCATTATGCCAGGTCTTTTACGCGCATCTCATATATTTGGTACCGAGTGCCAAATATATCCGTCTCGCTGTTAATCTTGCTGTCAAATAACCGAGACTTGTCAATTACTTTAATATATTCGATAACGCTCGTACACATACCGAATAATAGAAGGTCTTAAGACTACAGAACACCTATACAACAGGAAAGTGTCTCTCTCCCACCATACTCACCAGATTTTGTTCCAATTGAATTTGAAATATAAATAATGCCAAGATTTTTATAGCAAAAGATATGCAAGATAAAAGTGCAAGATTGTTATAGTAGGTAAAGGTAACAATAATCTTCAACTAAAATTGCAAAACTGCATCGATAATAGTAACTAATACTTCTTTTTATGAAATATTAATAAATGTCTTAAAATATTTGTTTGATTTCTACCATTTCCGTAGATATGAACTAAGTATTTCAGGGCATAGGTACGTATGATTTATATTGTTTAATTCCTTTTTATACTAAAAGGTGTCAGTACATAATTATAGAATAATACAAAATTATACCATTTCGATTATTCTTATAGGTTTATTATGCGTGAGAATAGTTAATCTAAGTACTCAGGGATTTAATTTATTAATATAGATGCTGAATTGCTACTGACGAGATTATGTAGCTTTTGAAAATCTTTGCCTCTTAATAAATTCTTGTATAAAAGTTGATTATTATTAAGTTACTTCAGTCATGATAGGTAAAGCTCTGAAAGGTTTATAATGAAGATCAATCAACGTTTCTTTAATATAGACAAAGCGTTAATGGATTAAATCTTTTGTTTTTAAAGAATTAATTACGTTTTTGTTGCAATAACAACGTTCGCGGTAAAGGGCAATGAGCAAAAAGTAATATATTGCGGTTAGGACGGTGCCATTTATAAGATTTAAGTCATTGAGTGCACTCATTTAAACGTAACATCACGCCTGTAATCCCCAAAGAGGGAGGCAGAGAAATGTAGTACCTACACTTCCGCGTTTCACCAGTTACGTTTACATCGCATGAAATAAATATGAAATAGGTGGTGAGCCTACTGCCATTTAAACTTATTAAAACAGTTTTTTTTTATGTTCATCTACGGATAAACGAATCGCGAAGGTGGAATTGAGTTGCCATTGTGCTTTGTTAAAATGATGTATTCAAAGAGACGCTTAAAGCGAGTGAACAAGTAGTGTTCGATTATTATGTAAGAAGCGGTCATGTTTTTTATGTTACACTTCGTTTTACATATTCCATCGTAACATTATCGTATTGCGTTTGTATGTTTCGTACCTCCAAAGAATTCCAATGGGTATTTGCAACTTGATGGACATATAAATGAAATGAATATTTAACCAAAGCTATATTTCAAATGTGTGCGTAATTGCTCACCGCCCGTTACAAGGTGGGATATAACCGGTGGGAGTACAATTTACGACAAATTTTTTGAGAAAAATTTCACGGGCCTTAACCACAGTTATGCCTCAGGTGTGGACATTTTCTTACGGTACGTCTTTTGTGCGAGTAATTAGTAATTAGTGAGTAATTATAAGGGAATATTACAATTTTATTGGTCAAATGACGCAGTACAGACATAGGGCGTGGTTCACAGATATTCGATCTACTGCAGAGTATCCTGAATTTTGAAAAGTTCGACGAGGTGATAGACCTGCACTCTCTTATATTTACGTTCATTAACACACAATCACTAAATGAACATTCAATATACATTTTATTTCAATAGGAAATACCAACGATGTTGTGCGTCTTATAAAGTATCTATCTAACCCCTGTAAGAAACAAAGACCTGTCTGATATTGTGCTTTGCAATAGAATATGGTTCTCCGAGTAGAAATGATTTTACAGTGACACGAACCGAATTCATTCACGTCCTAACTACTCGTAGTTCAACTGCTTTCCAAAGCGTTGTTACATCACACTACAAATTTTAGTAATATTGTTATTATCATAATAAGCCTAACTGTATTTGAGTATAGGTGACCCTAAAAACCTTACCTAGAAAACAACGGTCATTACCAACGTTGTGAATAAATGATACAGAAGTAGATAAGTAGGTATATGACTATCAAACGTAAATGCAAGATTAGATGATAACGCTGGCTAAACATGAAATATGAAGTGAAGGAATGAAGTATTATAGGTAATATCTGGTAATCAATAAGTACTTTGCTATTTGATAATACATAACAAATACGACTCAAGATTTTCTCTATAAAGTACTATTTGATGTTACTTTGAGAAAATTCCTATTGATCAGGGAAAAAAAAATACTGCGTAGATTATGGTTGAGCAACTTTATCCGAGCAATAAAAAATAAGTAGTTTGTAGTTCACTTAATGTTAGTCATATTACACAGTCATTGAACACCCAAGATTGTATTCAGCATATACTTTATAGGAACAAGTCAGTAATTTTAATAAAGAAATACATTTATCCATATATTACAATATTGTATTCTATACTATATGATTATTTGCTACATTTTTTTTGTATATAACATTTTGTTTGTGTCAAAATGTTTAAATAACAATGTGTCCTCGTCCTCTCATTACTTTCGTTTAATTCGCCTAATTTCTGACACCTCATTGATAGAGCCTGGAATCCATATATGTCTATAAGCCAGAAAAGTATATTAATAGGCGTAAAGGAATATTTAAGCTCAGGCGAGGAGTAGAGCGAAAAGGACATAAGCGCCGTGCGAAACGAGTGACTCACCTGTTTGATTCAATCGCAAGGGATGGCACTGAACCACTATTGAATAGTCCGTTTTTCTTTATGTTATGTGGTTACGAATACACGTTTCGTTTTAATGTTTTGCATTACGATGACATAAATGATAGTATTTATCTCTATTGGTTCGTCGTACTGGACTATAGTCTTTTCAATCGTCTGTACTATGTAGTCAAATTGCGTAAATTTCAAATAAAATCTAAGAGGAGAGAGACAAAGCTGTCTCTAATACCGTCTCAATAAAACATAAGTCCGTTATTACAAAATGATGAAGAAAGCATTGAATAAATATTAGTCAGCCATCGTGCATCGCATAATTCAGCGCTTGCATAGCTATTCATCTAAGTAAAGAAAATGGCCAATGTAATTTCAGGCGTCTGAGGCAAATTTATTTCTTTATGTAAATAAATGTTTGCTTCGTAGTACCACATATTTTTCATAGAAATAACTTAATAGAAATCTCCCCATCTATATCTATAATCTATTTTTTATAAAATGTATACCTACAATGTTTTTTAATGATAAGGTTGATATAAAAGTAGTCCCATACGGTTTATCAGAATATTTCCCAAATATTGTGCAATACTTGGTTTTAGATCCCACTTATAGATTGTTGTGAATATTACGTAACATGTGCAATCTTATTAAAGGCGCAGATAGCCGTATTTTTACTCATTCTAACTTTAAACTTATCAACGGAGCAGCGCACTGTTCTGTTCTCGAGCAAAATGATATCACCGGCCGTGAAGTATACAAAGGTCGATTTCTTCGACTTGCTTCGCGTTTGTTTTTGTACTATGTAGATATGAATTTACTTAATGTTGGCAACTTTTTCGTTTGTTAGATATTTATTGACAACAAATGGGTAGACGCAAAGAGTGGGAAGACCTTCGATACGTACAATCCCCATGATGGATCCGTTATCGCACAAGTCGCCGAGGGA
>DWEE01001328.1:0-13666 GCA_018245755.1 Parelbella macleannani
GTGTAATTTTTTGTATAATTATTAACTAATTGATGAATATAAATTGATGAATCATAAGTTTTCTGATACACAATTAAAATACCTCCTCAATTCCACATCAAATAATTTTATTTTGATTATATCCGAACTCATGTCGGATTTTAGGCACTACATTATCATGCAGTTGTCATAGTTGATGTCCACAATGAATCTTATATTATGGGTTTCTTATGTTACAAATACTGTTATTATTATTCTTATTAGTTGTCTCTCACACCTCTCGATTATTCTCTCTCACACACGCTTTCGGTCCTTCTCTACAGGTAAAACCAAAAACAATATGACACCGAAGAAGATAAACTGAACTAAAATGTCGTATGCGGTACATTCTTCACGGTATGCGGTACATTCTTCACGGACGTGGATGGTATTTCCTCTCGCCGTCCATCCGCACGTGCTTTTCTTAACCTATATGCCGTATGATCGTTTTCAGTAAGTTAAATGACCAGTAGTCTTTTGTAGGTTCATAGAGCCATAACCTTAGGATAGTTTAATTCTAGATTTGTTTTTATTAGATTGCATTTTTGTCTACATTGCGTGCTTGGAATAGCTGAAAGCTTTAAAGTAGTAATGTCGGATTATACGTATGACCTTCTCATTGTAAGAAGGGACACGAGCCCAACAGTGGAACGGTAAAAGGGTCGAAAGGATAATGCATGGATCAATTTTTAAACCTAATTCGTCAATTAGTAAGGCTCTTCATTGTTTCTAATTAAGTATATTATATGGATGAGATTAATGTCAAAATAATGCTAACAGTGTTAATTTTCATTATAGCTATGAGTAGATCTGTAGTTATTTGAAAAATAACACCTGAATACATTTTTATATCCATATCATTAAGGGAAGTTAACGAATAAAATCAAAAAGCCATAGCGTGGCTCAATGGCCGCTGCTGGTAAATCTTCATTAGAGTTAATTACAAAACCTCAGTCCTTATCGTTAAATAGCCGTAAAAACTTTGGAGATTCTCATAATAAAGCCATTCAGTTAATTTTCGATGCTTGCGCGCGGATTATACTGATAGTCAACTTTTTTAGTTTCTTCACCGAACTCAATTGGAGAATCTTGTTGGACTGCGATGCATACGTTGTCCAACTATGAAAGGCCCACACTATAAAGAGTAATATGCTTAAATATAGCTCAAACTGACTCAGAAAGTCACGTACGCTCTTTTCATAAGCGATTTAGGACTTATTCTTAGCCACTGAATATTAACGTCATACAATTTTATTCATGCGATGAACACTCCGCACCTTTAGAATTTATGGCTCCACAGCGATAAATAAGCACCTCGGGCCATTAGCTCCAGATAATTCTGCTTTATTGTAATTTTATGCGCCACATTACCTCGAGGATGCATACTCTGGAAGATTAATTACTCTAACGTCGATGCGAATCGTATCGCACGGCCGCTCCGATACTATCCGCCTTGCGTTCGACTGCTGCTCTCAATTTCTACTACGCTTCACTGAAGACAGTGTTTATTGAAACTATCGCGATTCGTTAATGGGGATTTCAATAATTAATATGTATACTGCAACAGCTGTTATTACTAAAACATTAAAAATGAAATATTATTATGTCTTATGGAATGAAAGTAGATCACAAGTTTATAATAGCGGATACAAGTTAGGATACAGGTGCGGATACAGGTTAATTAATAATATTTTAATGTACGATCTGGTGGAGAACTCCCATCGTTCATTGATCGCTCGGAGAACTTTTGACGAAGAAACTTTGTTGCGATCAGAGAGGCGGGCTTACTTGGAGTGGTGTGGTATCGAACTCTATTGGTTCGGTGATTAGAGCCTCAATAGAGCCGGGATTGCGGGAACAACAGCAAGTAAGACAAATATTTATATGACAACCAACAAATAGTAGTCGTTGTGTATCTGTGAAGAATCTCCTTAATTAAAAATAGTTACTTTTTAACGTTAAGTTAACGGTAAAACTAATAAAGAATGTCGCATATGACCTTCTATCCACCACACCAACCATATAATCACGAGATGTTACAAAGCTTCGTGCTAGAAATAGCATTATTAATTGCATCATGTCTTTCAAATGTCACTACGTTCAGTTCACGATAGCAGAAACGAACCTCGCTCAAGACATTTATGAAGTCTACGACACTTGATCTAAGGGGTGTGTGAGATTATTCGATATTGATGTGAATTTAATGGCGAATATGACGTTGAGGGAATGATCAATTCATGTTTGATAGATGTTTGTTGGAAATGTAGGAAAAAGGTTTGACTAGAGTTTCGTGTTCTGATCAAAGAATCTATATAAAACTAATGAATGTTGCGAGTATCTCAATATTATTAGTCACGACGGTAGCAAAAGTTTTTGATTCAACCTATTGCATTTTATGTGCATTAAATTTTGATACATTGTAGATAGAAAGCGGTAGTGGTGCAAGTCATCTGCAATATTATGCATCACCGGTTATTATGTTACCGCTCGCAACTAACTATGACGAGCTCTTCTGTATTTCGGAGGTACCGTTAAATATAAGTCATTGTAACCTCGGTGTCCTTCTGGGTGGCTGAAAAACCTTTAATAGCTACTATATGGCCCTGGAACAGCTTGGTGTGGTCTGCAACAAGATATTGCCAGTTGGTAGCTCTTTCAGGTCATTAGTGACACCGTTGAAATAAATAAATTGCACGATAATTTTGGATAATCAGTGATAGTTCAATGGTCCAGATATGTACTTTCTATCCCGTGAGTTTGTCGTTTGAATCCTGGCAGACATCTTAGACTTTACAAAAAAACGTACATCGTTAGCAATATAGACATATCACTAACAATAATTCTAAAGGAAAAGACGGGACAAATTTGTTAGAAACTGGTTATAAATGTGCCAGTCTGCTGGCCAAGTCAGCGTGGAAGACATTGACTTTGCCCTCTTCGTTTTGTACTGAGACCTCTGTCCAATAGTAGAGGAATGAAATAAATTACGGTGATAAATTTCAAATATTTATCTGTGCAGGTAAATTAGAAGAACATACGCTGTAGGGTACATGGTACAAGCCAAGCAGACTTATAACATAAGTATGTATTTCAAATAGTCGTTAGAGAAAATTCATAATGTTGCATTTCTCAGAGACGGGCATATCCGCTTACTATCAAATAGTTGTATGTTGTTTCACCGCTTTGTTATATGACACTATAACAAAGCAATAAAAAAATAATATTGGCATATTGCTTAAGGTGAAGTTTTACATGTTTTTCACTCTATTTGCTAGAGAATAGCTTTTGTTCAGGGTTCCCTTGTGGCATCACCATCACTGCATAACACCGATTTCGTTTAAGTGTATGAAAATAAAAAAAATTGCCAGTTGACTTTTGAATAAATTAGTTATGAGTTTAAATGGTATTAAGTAAAGTAACCAAACATGTCATCATTCATAAATACAAAAGCTAGAAACATTCGAAGAAAATAAAAGATGCGGTCAAATTTACTACCGTGTCTCTTCCATTCTTTAAGAGGACATTGGACAATCCGGATGAAACAACACAACCATCTCTATGTATGAGATTATTCAGTTTGTTGAATAATTTTCTTAACATCCAAGTACCACATCATTATCATGGATAATTGTTAAAGCTTTGAGCATTAAGTGCTGGCAGCGAAGAACATTTTTTTGAGCTTTTGTTCAGTTGGGTTTTAGTGTAGTACTCTTATTGTTTTTCTGTGCCAATTTTATCTGGCAATAAAAAAAGAATAAGGCCGTATGTTTCTCTCGTTCAGGATGGGAACGTGATTATGACCTATATACATACATAATTTTTTTTTTACATTTAGCCTGGCAAAAGCCAGGCGGTCCACCAGCTGTTGGTCTCTGTCGCCTATAGACATTGGCAACACCCAAGGTGTGGCTAATACTTTGGCGGCTTTGAACGGGAGCTCAAAGTTCTGAGATTTAGCTAAAAATTCTTTTTGAAATCATAATCAACAATTTTATTGTCCCCTGTTGTACGTAGCTCTTCTACCAGATTAAGGATGTTGGCATACCTACTACACTGGCAAACTGTAAATCGGCAGAGTTTTCCTTTTAAGAATGCAATGGGGAACTATCGGTCATGTAACCAGTCTTCTGATATCTTCTCTTTAGTAGCCGGTAACATTTAATCTATGTCAAAGTAAAAATTTGCCAAATTATCGATTACTTTTTCTCTCAGGTATATAGAAATAGCAACATAGACTTAAAATATCAATATCATACCTAAATTACAAATACATCACTAGCTTAATTAAACGAGGCGCTAGTTTATTTAACTGACATATGTTTCTTCAAGATAGTCCGACTAGCTTAAATTCTGTCCGGCCCGTCTACATGGGCTTATGCTCACAGCATCGAGGTCACTGCGACATCTGACGGAAGGTGGCGGCGGGCGTAGTTCAATAGCAATCCTGGTCAGAAGCTGTTTTAACTGCAGAAGTAAGTCAGTGTCTGGATTTCGTTTAAATAATAATAATATTGTCAACACTATTATTGCTACGTTAAGGTTACATTCGTTAACCAACAGGATGTGAATATTTTTGGATGAAAGTAATCAAATACACGAAATCTGAATGCCTAAAATTTTATTAACCGGCGAATAAAAATACTCTGCCATTTTATTTATTGGCAGGGGTCGAAAACATTTTATATAGCTGGGGCGCTGTTGACAGGCGTATTTGATATGGATCATATTCATAATGTGTATCTTATGAAGAGTTTTATAAGTTGTATATTCAATATTAGTGCTTCAATATACTTTTATGTATTAATGGAAAGAGTAATATATATAAATCATATTAATGAGCTACCATGTTACTTGAGCTGTGCATGTGGGAAATGTCTAGCTGAACAACAATTTATCACGAACCCATTAAGCCCGCGTAATAATATTAATTAGCTCTTCACATTAGGATGTCTTGCTATAAATTTACTCTCACTTCATCGCGGTGTTCTTCTTTAGATCCGTGATTTCCATAAAGACACTGTCCGGTAGCCTCCAACAAACGTTGTTTTTTTTTTGGTAACAGGAAAATATTCTCGACCTTTTCGAGACAGATCGGATTACATAGGATTTTTTCACAATAAAATCTTTTTTCGCACGACACATTATAGAGGGCTCCGGATATCGAAAGAAACATATAGGTATTTTATTTACCGTATGAGGCTTTTCCTGGAAATAACGGCCCCTAGTTGCCACTCACTTAGTTTTCACCACCTTTTGTATTGTCATCCTATAAGACGTATGTATGTATTGTTCCCGGGGATGTATGAAACAAGATGTATTGTGTCAGATCCTTGAACGTGATCATACCTAATTCTTTTATCTACGGGACAGCCTATTTGAGAGTAAATCAGATAACAAAATCAAACAAACTTTACATTTCCAAATTTTATTTTTTACAACGGAACAGATGATACAATGTAGGTACTTTTTACATTTACATATTTATGCATTTACAAGTCAACTGTGCTTACACGCGAGCGGCGACGCCAACGGCAAAAGTTACCATCGATAACAATCGACGCGTAACAAAGAAAAAAAATTTATTACCATTGTTCCGCGGACACAGATGAGAAGATAAAAATCGTTTATAACAACTCGGTAAAATATTATAGGTACGCAAACAAAAACAAACAGGTAATAATTTTAACGAAGTATCAATAAAAACAGGCCCGGAATAATTATGTAATAATAACGGCAATAACTTAACAAAATTTGCTATCGTGAATACGTGTTTTGTAAAATAATTTCGTTATCGAAACAGACATTGCGAAGTTTGATGAAAAAATAGTCAAACGCAGCATATCCCGACTGAAACCGCTGGCAGCTGGAACCGTCGCCGTAAGCGATGTGCCGCCCGCTGTACGCGCTATAATTAAACATTCGGTCCAATTCCATGATAAAATATGCGATTAGTTACTTCAATACAATGCTTATTATTATACAATGATCTAAAATAATGGACAATCTCCATTCTTCATTATAATTGGAACGTTTTGGTTTATGAAACAAGGTTTATATTTTGTAATAAGTTTAGTACACAATTATTTACTTAATTATAAATTACTGAGAGTCTCTTTCGGTAAGTTTAACAAGAAATTTAAGAGGAGTTTATTATGAATTTAGGGTTGGCAAAGGTTGGTGTACTGCTCGGTCTATGTAACATAAAATCAGATTATAATAATTTAATGTGTGATATAGAATTAGAGACGTTAAATCGAAAATGTTTATGGGTTGAAATTGCTCATAAATTTGATACATTTTTATTATTTATAGGTATGGGAAACAATATTCGTTATACAATGTGTATGCTTGGGATGACATGTACCTACCTACAATAGTTTTGATGTAAAAAGTATTATGTAGCTAGGATATTATCATCCTTCTCTTTCGTATAAACAATATATCCATTCATCTATTCATTCTTGCCTATTTTTCGGTAATGTTTGTACGGTTAATTGCGTTATCGGTTATGCATTTGTTTGAGTTATTTCCCCATATTTATGTATGGGTATAACATTAATACCTGCGAAATGTTACAAGACCTTCATATTATTAAAATAATCAACTGATAACGAAGATTAGCAGACATGTCCACATTTTTTACCATTCATAAATGTTTCAGTTAAGCTTTATTTTGCGTACCATCACGCCTGTAAGTCCTGAAGGCGTAGGCAGAGGTCTCATAAATTCCGTTATATGTAGAATGAACTGAGAATATAGTGCAAGTTCGTGGAAATTAATCGCATTTTTACATAACAAATTCAATTATGATTGCTACCACAAAATCCGCTCAAATAAATATCAGTGGGAGAGAATCACAAACGCTTTTCAAGAACTGGATAATAATAATATAAATCCCTTTCATACAGCCCTAAATAAAAATTTGCCTTAATTATTATGGGCATTAATTGCAGTAATTATAATAATTGGCATTAAAGATTAATTTGGCTATAGCATATAAAAACGCTTTAGAAAATTTAAGAACAAGACCTGTTAAATTATACAAGAGATAAATAGTCAATTGCGCTTAAAAAGAACATTTAGTACAAAAATTTGCGTTGTAAATGGCATCAAAAGTCGTCCCTTTATCGTCCCAAATGCACGCAAGAACGGATTTTCTCTTTGCACTAAAATCGCCACCGAATACCGGGACCGGTTAAAAGGCATCCGGTCTAGTTTTCGTTTCTTTGTTCTTTTAAATGTTTTTTATGAATTTACAATTCTGATACTGAATTCTCAAAAATAACCTTAATAATTACAACTAATGAATTTTTTTTTTAAATAAATCTTTACAGTTATATTTCTACTTTACAACCTGGTTCCGGCTAGGTTATTGTATTTATTTGGGCCGAACTGTACCTACTTCCCGTATTGTGCCAAGGCAAACCTTCCGACATTGTCATAGAAGTACGTTCGGTCTATCTCACAGGCCTTTACAGTTTCATTGCACAAGAGTAAATATTTGAGATGAGGGGGACAGGACTGGAATTGAGGATATTCATGAACATACAGCAATAAGACAAGGTCTTCGCGTCTTTTATAGTTACGAGCACTACATACATTATGTATATTCATTACTTTTTCATCTATGTATCTTTTGTCTATATACCTAACGATCAAAAAACGGTATTTTTGATTTGAATTCTTTTTGAAAATTCAGACGGTCAATGGAATTTAAAATGTTTTGTTTTTTTCTAAAAATTCTGAGAGCGCTAACTATCGCCTGCAGGTAAAATCGCTTGGAACTGTTTGAAGGCGACTAAAATGCATGCTGCCTTTGGCACGACGTTCCAACTATGAAATTGCACAGTCAAATTTTAATTTGACACTAGCATTATAAGAGTAACTTAAACTTACTGTTTTCGTCAATACTGATCATTATGAAGATGTTAGGTAATGAATGGTTGGATTAAGAAATATACTTAAAGCCTAAAACAATGATGTTGTTTTTAAAATATAAACGTGATGACCTTATGATAGATTCTTCCGTTAATAATTTAAATTATAAACGACTTAAATGAATATGGAAACCGAGCAGCAACCGGCATAAGACAGAAATAATTAACAGGATACATTTGTTATAATTATTATTATAAAAACCTAATTATATTTAATTGATGGCCACTCTCGCAATAAAGCTGTGTATATTTCATATTTATGAAGTAGAAGCTTCATTTGGTACTGAAACTTTAAAAACACATATTTTAAAATAACACGTTTATTAGGACATACTCGTACATTTTAAAAGATACAAAATTCCACTCAGTAACCTTAAAGCAGGGGATATCAGGAAATCTCAATATAAAATAATGATGACAATATTGATCATAATATATTCAAACAAAGCCTGGATAAAAAATATACGTATGTAGTTAGTCGGTTACAATCAGAATTAGTTCTAAGCGTGGCGTGTTAAGTCCTGATATGACTAGTTCGTGCAAAATTATTTACAGCAGTTCCTTATTATCGTTATACGCTATAACATATTATATCTATTATACATACATTAAATGTACTTACCAATACGAGTAGCAGTCGTTGCTTTAACCCTAAACATAAGCTTAGAAGGGCTGTTCGTTTATTACGTAGCACGTTCCGCGTTTGTCATTCACACTGTCGCGTCGTTAATAAATCTAAGACCATTACATTACATTTTAAGATATCTTTTATGGGTTCAATAATAATAATAGAATGAAGAAAAACAGTTTTTAACGTAACTCGAGATAAACAATTTATCTTTTATAAAAACACGGGTGAAAACGTTTAAAGAGTTAAGTGAGTCAAAAACGTAAATAAACGGGTAATATTTTTCGAATACGTTGCTAATTCAAAATCATCAAAACAGTTCAGCGATGAAAAAAATTGTAAACAAGACCGACATCTAACTTACTTGACTTAGAAACTTGGCGACCCGCAAAACTTGTTACGCAATAAACGATCCCTGTAAGTTCCCAACATCAAATGCAACACAACCGTTCAATTTGGAAACTCGAGAACTCAAAACGGACACTTAACACCAATTTGCCGCCGTTACGTTTATACGCAACTTTCTCCTTGAATGAACTTCAAAGTCGTAACAACCTTACTTTACAAGTCAGAAGTCCTCAATTTAAAGTTAACGGAGCGATCAAGGTCACACAAAGAGGTCACGCTAGAAGTGCTATTGGTATAACAGCCGTCCATAGCAATGAGCTGGAGTGAGCTGCAGCGTCGTGGGGAGGCCAGCCTTCGCTCCATGGGGACTCGGCGCGCCCCCCTACCTCCGGTCACATCGTCGTCACCATCTCTGTTTAAGATAATATCAGAAACGTTGATTTTTAACTTTAAATAAAACTGGTCAAATTCTTTTCTAAGGAATTAAAAATGTTATAAGGTCTACATGACTTCTACCAACAGACATTTCCATTAATGTAACTTGACAGATTTAAGTTATTAGTTTTGGCCAGCAAAAGTATTGAAAAGATCAGAAGCAAATAATGGCGGTTACCAAGATTCTGCATTTGGTGTTGACTGAGGACAATATAGTTGTCTTCGAGACCCGGCGCTTCCAGGACTCCTCGATGTAGCTGCTCCAGGTGCCTCTCCACATCTACATGATAAAAATAAGTATATTATTTCAGTTCACCGATGAGCCATTAAAATTCTACTGAGTCGTCATCTAATCTAACAATAGTAAAAGTAAGAAGGTTACGGAATTTTAGTCATAATGTGTGTACTTTACTAAGGCGGCTTATTTCGCTCCATTTTTATCAAAGTAACTGCAGAGTGTTAGCATAATTCTCGAGATGCGATATAGCTACTAGATACAAAGTAGCTGTGAATTGCGTCACACACAACAAGAAATTTCTTTAATGTTCATTAAAAGTTTGAAATGGGCTAACTTTTCTATCTTCCGGCTAGAGCCAGCGTTACACTTCTGGTCGTCGCGTTTTCTCGTTGTATAATATTCATAATGTTTTGTACATATTAAATGTAACTGTTACGTTATGCAAAAAATGTACATATCTGACAATAATAGTTTTTGTTCATTTAATGTTCTGGAATTTTCTTAGAAATATCTAGTTGCTGTTAGCCAGTATTTATGATTTTTGAACTTTTCATTGAAGGATTGCGTAATAATTATGAGTGTATTATTGTTTATGCCGCGCTAAGTCCCTTACGGGATAGGCAGAGATTACCCATTGCCAAATATTTGTATTCCTATAACTTTAAACAATGTAGAAAATGGCCACCTTGTTAACTTTAATAATAACTATATATATAAAAAGCCTTGTATTCGATGATTTTCAGTTTTAACAATAAGGTATCGCAAATAAATAAATCGTGGAAATTTTGTCGAAAATTCGTCGAAAAAAATCGAAAATTGAGTTACTGCTTAATACAACAGAAAAATATGAGCGTGAAGTACACTCTCTGAAATATTCAGATATACATATTATAACAGGATACGAATATTTCAATGTTTACATTTAACTTTTAGAGCTTACAGAGTTTTAAAATCAAAATTTAAATTCATACATGTTACTTCTGCATTCTGCATGTTACATCTGCATTGAATAAATTTACATTGAAATATTTCACGGCTACAGAAAAAATTATCTGCTCTAGCGCGCATATATTCGTAAAGCTGGAAAACTAATGGAGCCTTTTTAATATTTTACAATGAACTATAAGCCGATTCCCAGCTTTTATAATGGTTCCGATAGGGGTTATAAAAATGAAAAAAATTTAAAAAATTCGCTTACAAAACTAATTTTTTGTTAAAAATAAAAGTGACTTTTTTGATACTCACATGGCAGCAAAGTGGTCGTAGGTGGTGGTGTGGTGGTCGTAGTAGTGGTCGTTGTGGTCGTGGTTGTCGTCGTAGTTGATGTCGTTGTCGTAAGCACTGTACGAATAAAATGATAGATCATGTATAATTGTACGAAAAACATGCAGTTATCATATTTAAAATGTAACGACCATCAAATTTAAATATGCTATAAATCTTTCGTGAACAGTATACCTTTAGTCTAGCATCCTCTTGTCGTTAGACTCAAGAGCTTCTAGTGTTGATTTCACCATACCTCAGTATATCTTAATCTTTAGTAAAAGGAAATTCAATGTGAATTATTAATAATATTTTTTCTCCATGATACCAATTTTTCTTATAAGAATATTTTTATAATTTCTCGCAAATACCACTTCATTCATGAATAAATTCTGTTCCAACTCACTATGTAAGAACAACTCTGCTTGAGCCTTTCCCAAGCTGTTTTCTACATGGCATCTGTAGGCGCCCGCGTCCTCCCGCTTCATGTCGCTCACTATCAGACTCAGGGTGTGGCGATATCCGCGGGACGACTTGCCCAGTCTGTGCTTCGTACCTGGAGGATAAGTTATGCTATAACTTAAAATATTACCGAAACCCATCTAAAAAATATAAGTAAGATGGCAATAATGATAACGGCGATGTAAATGATAAGTTAATGATATTGTTGTATACACATTTTCGTATCATGACGGTATTTTTATTAATAACAATAATTCCTATTATCGATGATTGCGTTGTTATGAACTAATGATGATATTACGTTGGTAAATTGTTCTCTATGTAAGGATTGATTGGACGACGAGTTCTACCCTATTCTATTAATATCACAACGGTGATTGCCATGTTGTGTTACGAGTATAATGATGTGATATCTGGCTAAAATTAGTCAAATATTTCATCAAAGCCAGTAGGGATACGAACATTCGACTGCGAATATATAAATTCAAACAACAGTTGAACGTAACATTTACTGATTTTCCACGTAGTTTTGTGTATAAATCTCTGACGTGAAAATCGGAAGCAAAAAATCTGTTTATATTTCTATATATTCACTATGTATAGTTATGGAATGAGTTATGCAAATCATATTCATTCATATCATTTAAAG
Source organism: Parelbella macleannani (assembly GCA_018245755.1). Taxonomy (NCBI): domain Eukaryota; kingdom Metazoa; phylum Arthropoda; class Insecta; order Lepidoptera; family Hesperiidae; genus Parelbella; species Parelbella macleannani. Next base: position 11,979 of record DWEE01001328.1, read on the forward strand.
CGATTTAAAATAACCAGAGAGAAAGCTAATCATGCTTTTGAAAAAAATCTTATTGATGGTACTAGTAGATATTTATTGAACTGTTAATTAAACAAAATAATGATTAAATACCACACTAGTTAATTTTGTGTATGTACTCATTTATCCGCGCCTTAACTATGGTACGGTCCAAAGTACATTAAAAATATGTAGATACCTGTATCATAGATACGGTTAGATAATATACACGACATGTTAAAGAAATATTTGCCTTGTTAATTATGAACGAAACCGTTGCTCTCACTGTTACAAACTAGTCATGACTAAAACTATGCCAGTGGCTCAATATCTAGTCATTTTATAAAATGAAACAAATAACAGATATTCTATTGAGATCTTATTAATTGACTGGTGTGTCAATAATTTCCACAAATTTACAGAAAAAACCAAGCTCCTAAATTATTGCCAAATTATTTGTATTAGGAAATACACTAAATATGTATATTCAGTGTTAAATAGCGTTTGCACCAGCTGTGTTTAGTCGACGCGTTTGCGGTACAATACAAACTTTAAGCTGGTAACATTTGGCCAACTCAATAATCGTTAAACTACAGATTTACCACTTGAGTATGATATCCGCGCATAATTTGATTGACGTCATTTGATTGTCAAATATAAACTTTATAATTAGATTATATTAATGCTATGATATTCGAAATGTTCATAATTACGCCACTCATTTATTCGTCCACTATAAGAATGGTATATTCTCCCTATAAGAAGTGTTACAGTCAATTAATCTTGGATTTCACATACCTTAGAAAGAATCAGAAATCAAAACTGAGAGTTTTCAAAAGAGTACGAACCTTGTTTCTTACTATATTTATAGAGCGTGTTATCTGAACATAAAATTTTATTACAATCCTTAGATATACTCATTTCATTAATAATATTTGGGGAAAAAATAGAGTTAATTAAACATATTCGTTACAATATATTACATAAATTTGTTGCGTTTATTATTTTTAATCAATTACGGGAAGCACGAATTAACTATAAATGGAAATTCGTACCGAGCTGCGAATTTTGTTTAGAGCAAGCAATTGTTTTTGCAACTGATAGTGACTGATTAGATTACACTGTTAAAAATAAAATCATATTTGATGTAGGGATGTGTATTATTTTTCACGTATACAGAATTAGTAAGCCAGAGGAACAGGCTACATTTTATATCGATAAAATAAGCGGTTGGTGATGTTGACCTCTGTATTTCCGTTTTTATGACATCGTAAACAGTCATTTGAAGTCAGATCGCCTGCTTGTCCATGTTATTGTCCTATATAAAACCTTATTTACTTGCAATCATTGGCTACATAAAAAATGCAATTTGCACTTAAATTAAGCTATTTTATTTATATCCATAGTTGATTTCATATAATTTTTCAAACAAGCCTAATCTCAATTTGATTGTCAACTGCAATACAGAATTTACTTATTTAAGTATTAGGGTTGGTTAGCAAACGGAATAGCAAATAGTGGAAGGAGCGAGAATTTCAATTGAGTGTCAGTACGCTTCATCTGATCTGTTACTGTAAACTTCGCTACAAGCACTTCCGAGGCGTATACCTATGTATATGTATGTAGGTATATATTGTTTCGTTGCGGTCGCACCAAGTGCTCTGTTGTCTATTGTTGGACGTGGCGTCTGT
>DWEE01001329.1:0-13659 GCA_018245755.1 Parelbella macleannani
AGCCACGACCAGCAAACGACCGACGCAGAGCGTTGTCCAGGTGGACGCCAACGGCCGAAGGTACCTCATAGCGTACCCAGCCGCCGACAAGCTGGAGACTAAGCCTGACATATTGAACCCTAAGGCCGGTGAGTAGGAAAAATAGCCCTATTAACGCTAATAGCAGAGGAGATAGGAGTGTGAATGATTAAAGTATATTCCGTAGAAGGCGTTTTGATTCTTCACGGTGATTATATTTTATTAACCGCCGTTGTTTGAATACACATCTTAGTTTAAAGCCTGGTAGCAGTATCTTTGAATAGATCGTCGGTGATGGTGAGGAAATGTAATAAAGAATGAAATATACATGAAACTTTAAATAAGACATGTCCAAATAATAGGAGCAATGTACAGATTTCGTTATTTAAATATTTGCGTACCTTTGCGTTACGATAGTCGGAGTAAAATCTTAAAAATATATAATATATAATGAATAAATCTGTTCCATTACTCAATGCGTATGTAACTCGGTATGATAAAGACTATTAAGTTATAATATTTAAACACAAATAATGATTTGTTGAAGGGAATTCTTCACTTAACAATTTATTTAAGTTAATTTTACTAACTGAATCATATCCATGGGTCAAAAATATACACATATATTATTGATAATTAATCACGTTGCATTTGCAACGCCAACGCTGACAATTGCAAGTGTCAGTGTTGAAGAAACAGCAACACCGCTAGAAGGCGTTGATATAGTACCCAATTTAAAAAAAAAGTAATGTACTCCGAACCTCTTTGATTACTGATAACTCAAATGATGTCCCAGCAGACAGTGAGCCACCTCGCGTGGTCCTCGAGTCCAGTGACAACAAGAGCTACACTATCAAGGAGGCGCCCAATGTGGCGAAGACTTCCTACATCCCGCCCACTCCTGAAAATGACATGGTAAGCGAAGACGTGGATGTTATTGGCATTGAGACCCGATCTGGAGATAGCGAATTTAATTTCTACCCAGGGCAAATATTACATAATGAATGATAAAATCTTTATTGTTCATTTTATAATGATATAAAATCACGACAGTTGTTTAAACTTAACATAAAATAAATCGACAAGATAAAAATAACAATTTAGCGATGTTCAAATTCTGAATGCAGCTTATTTCATGTTGGTATAAAAGCTTTTCCGCTTCATATTGGACTGGTGTCGTTAAATGCAAATTCGGAACGAACCTTTCCTGTATAAAATGAAAGCTCTATATGACAATTAACTGCGCGCCAAAAACCTCTTCAGATGACATATGCGTCACTGTCACTGTACTAAAATGATAATAGAAAACTTTAATTAATGTAATAATTGTTATGAAATTGATACAGTCATAGAAAAGTAATAGTATAGAATAAAATAGGTTAATTCATACAAAAATTTACGAGTTCAACATGAACACATCACAACATCTACTTGAGAAAAAGACAATCGAAATAAAGTTGCATAAAACATCCAAAAACATATTTTTTTCTGACATTCGTTTTAAATCAAAAATATATCAGTTTCATATTTTTTATTCAGCTATCATTGCATTCGGCCAATTATATTGTCTCTTGCTTCCGCATCGCGAATGCACTGTGCCCACGTTACAATGTGATAAAATAACTGAACGATTCTTGAAACCAATGTTAATATTTAACCGATTGGCAAGCTCTGAAACAATGATATTTATACGGTATTAATTGTAACTGAATAATTATTTGTATGATTAACTATTATACGCACAATGCTCTGGTAAAAATTCATATTATATAGCCCCAGCTCTTTTCGATTCTGGTGTCACACCTTAGAAGGATGAAAAAGTTGATAATGATAATGAATTCCGATATCCTTTGTTATGTCTCATTCTAGTCTTATATGGATCAACTAAAAAAGATTCAAGAAGCTCGCATCCTTTTCCTGGATACTAACTATCGCAGTATAAAATTTTATCAAAATCGGTGCAGCATTATGGATGTGTAATATACTTTCACATTAATAACATTCATTAGATAATATCTGTTATCTATACTGACTTGCAAATAAATACTTATCTTTCGTCTCGATGTATTATATTGTACAGATAAACATACGTGTGTTTGTCCTCAGATGCCGCAAAGATAGCATCCGGAGGGCGAAGAGTATGCTGTGTAAATATAACAATAATTATTATATAAAAACAATTGTAAATTCCAAAGATTGCCAATGATAGGTACTTAAAGTGGAGTATAGACGAATTCTTCCATATCAGATATTAAATTTATTGTTATGAAAAATGTATCGTCAAATATTAGTCTTTTAATGTATCGTTTTAATTTATTACAATGCCTGTATATCCTTGGCAGGGTGGGCAGAAGAATACAGTAGTCTCTCTTTTTGTCAGTCATATTAAACATGGAATGAAATAGGTAGTGAGCCCATTGCCTACTGCCATGCCAGGCACAAATCCAGATTTCATGCTAGTGAGAATTACAAGTTAGAAATCCCTGTAATTCTTTCTCCCGGCCTCGGAAATCGAATCCAGACCTCAGCTCACCAATGAGCTTGCAACCACTAGAACAAAGAGTTAGCTAGTAAAACTCATTGTTTTTGAAAAATATTTCTTTATGTATTTTTATTTAAATCCAATTTGGGCCGTAACTTTATTTATGCTTCAGTACAATTGGATGGTTATATTAAGTTGAATGGCTGGAGCCGAGACCGCCAAGTTAGAATCGGCGTGCTGAAGGACAAAGTAAACAGCCTGCGGAGAGCTAGCGTTGGTCCTCTCAGGGTTGTCACTTTGGTTTGGGATAATAATATAATATTTGATTATCTTTTTATTTTATATATATGTAGCATATTAAATCAGACCGACAGGTTTTTGTAAGGTAATGTTAGAAAATCTTAAATAAGTAGTTCAAAGGGTGTAAAATGAATAAAATATTTTTTTTTTAATTCATTAATCGTCAATATATTATTTGGCGGTCTAACCTTTACATAAATATAATGCTGTCAAGACTATTATTTGATAAATTTTCTGGTTATAAGAATATACATTTTAAAGTACCAACAAATGCAATGCTTACCGCGAGTATGCGGAATCGCAGTATGCGTTAAAATGCATGTTTCTTCAATAATTAAGTTCAGTGAAAGCCCTGTCTGTATAAATCTTACAAGTCCGGGGAGACAGGAACTAAGCCTTACAAAGTGCTGATATTGTCTCCGCTGTCAGCGGTTTGACTATAACATTGTTACTCTAATTTCTTTTTTATTTAATTAAATAGTCATAAAAATACGACTTTATTTACGCATTTATTTTTACAACACAAATTTGACGATACATTTTTGCAAAAAAAAAAAGAATATTTAAAATTATTATAGTTAAATAGATTTTATTGTAAATTTTACGATATTGTAATAATAAATGTTAACTCTTTAATAAAATTCTGATTTTTAATATTGTGTTTCATTGAAACTTTACATGTATAGAGCTCTGTTTTCTATTGTTTTGTGCTGAGATGGATTGTATGAAATGAAATGTTGATAGCCAGTTTCATTATTATCTACATACTGGTAACTAGTTGCATACTATTGTAAGTACGCTGTGATACAGTATTTGATGCAATTCATACGACATCTAACCAATTAGATAAAATTATTCATTATTTTGTCCATTCATTTGCTCATTCCTTGATTCATTCATTCATTCGCACATTCGTTCGTTCGTTGATTCATTCATTCGTTCATTCATTCATTCATTCATTCCTCACGAACATTGTATCCTTCCATTCTTGGAGATAGATCTCTTAGAACGAGAATAGGTCAAGGCCAGTCTGTCATGCTGACCAAGTATTAGTTATGTTAGTATACGTCGCGTGCCTGGAAAAAACTCCGGAAAACTTCAATGTAGGTATACTGGTTTACTCAATATTTATGTCTTCACATTTATAAGGTATATTTAACGTAAAAAGTCATACCATTTTGTAAAATTGAATGCAAAATATGTCTATCCTTTCAGACCTCATAAACTACTACATTCTTCATTTTCTCCATTGTGTACACCGGTTTCTCAGGTTCTAGATTTCCCCATCAGCCAGTATCTAATCTATTCGGTTTAGATAATTGCACATAGGATTCCCTCAGCACCTGTAACCGTCGACATTCGTATTGCATATCCGTAAAGTTTATAAAAGAAATATATTTTTTAATACGTTTATACAAAATACGACAGCAACGAAAGCAATCGAAGCTCCTGCTAGAGATCCATAAACAGGATAGATGTGGATATAAAAATAAATAAAAAACGTGAGCGGTCTGCAAATGGAATTACTAGGGACAGTGTATACGGCCGGGATCTTACCAATCATACCGCTGTCCCCGGGGACGACAATTCAATTCTCCACGACACGTACGGCAGTGATACCTTGTATCGCAAATGGGATTTTGTAATATTAAAACATAATATATAATCTTACGTCTACAAGAGATATATTTTGCTGAAGATTTCAAACTTCTATAAAAAATGATGGTATGTTATTTATACATTTTCACGATAGCGCCTGCAAAAAATGTAATAGCAATAAGTACGATTGTGTTTTCAATAATAATTGCAAGTAATAAATTCCAGGCGCTAAGCAATATTAAAGACTAATATATTTTTGACGAACTTAACCATAGACAAACCAAATATCATATTCGTATAGTCTTCAAGATATCTTCATTATTATTCATTTTATTATTTATTCATAAGAGTATTAACATTTTTATGCAAAAACTTAATTCAACAATTGTTTTTAAACCAATACAATCATCCCTTAATATCACATCGATTACACAATAGTAAAGTAATATATAATATAACATTTGATTCATCGTAAGTGTTAAATAAACGGTAATGCGGTCGCAGTTCGTGTTTGGGTCGTCATTACGAACCAATTATACGATTGATGCAATTAATTCGCAGCGCTCGAGCGTCGGTTTCGGTTTGAGAATATCGCACACGTTGGACTTTCAATAATTATAATTTTAATGTAACATCACGCCAGTAATTTCTGAAGAGGTAAGCAGAGGAATGCAGTACACGTCCACGGTTCACCAGTTACGTTTACGTCCCATGGAATAGGTGGTGAGCTTATTGCCATATAGGTACCGAGCACAGTTCTAGAAACTTTGAGCCAGTACTAGAAATTGCAAAATTGAAAAATCTTGTAGCACCCGACTTGGGAATCAACCCCTGGACCTCTCGATCGGTAGTCGCACTTGCAACCGCTTGACCAACGAGGTAATCGATATTGACTTTTAAATTGTAAATGGAACTGGCTTACGTGTATAAAGAATGATGCATGTGGAAGAAGCACGTGAAGCTTGTAAAAATGGATATATGTGGCACTCGGCCCTCTCTGCCTACAGCATGACAGGTTATGCGTAATATATTTATTACTACTATTCAAGAATAATATTTTAAGCAATCTACAAAATCAACATTAACTTGTTAAACGCTTACACGAATAAAATATATGTTCTGTATATTTAATTGTTTTATGACAATTTTTCGCAATATTGTCCAATATGTCGCGCAACATACATATCGAGTGTGCGGTGAGCCTTACAAAATGTACATATACGAGTATGTAAGTAAAATTTTCAGTGTACGTACATATTATGTACATAGCTACCTTGTAAATGACGTAATGTATGTAACAAATAAAATATAGTACTTTATCATCTGAAACGTACACTTAACATCACTCTTGTAATCCCCAAAGGGGTAGGAAGAGGGATGTAGTACGCCCCCACGTTTCACCAGTTACGTTTAAGTCCCATGGAATAGGTGGTGAGCTTATTGCTATACACCAGACAAAGATCCAGACTCGGAGCGCCTACTCCTAGAAATTTCTACAAGAAAATTTATGACGTCCGAGAAATGTTCATATTAAATAACAAAATCTTCAAGTATAATGACATATTATGTATGTCATATCATCAGCATGCGAGGCTTGAGTCATGCATTAAAAAGTGCAATTATAATTATAACAGAGGTAAAAAACAATGTCCTAAAAAAGTCAGTATTAGAGTTATTGTTTTTCGACTTATTTTCTCATTGATGGTGTTAATATCAACCGAATTCGCTGACGTCACACCGGTCTCATATTTAAAAGCACACTGGCGCCGCGGTCCACGTGCGAACATGCGACGTTTTATTCGTTAATGATTCCAATTTCGAATATATCGTTCGTACGAAGCGTGGACGTTAAAAATGGACAGCATTTCCGTTTCGCGCGTAAACCTTTATGACGATTTTTATTTTTCATTTCAAGAGAACGTATTTCACTTCTGGCCACTCGTACTTGTTTGAATTTCGTTTGTTATAAGAATGTTGAAAAATATATACATTATTATGTTTTTGTCAAAATGTTTTTGGTTGGAATTGCTGTATGCCTATTTCAAAAGACCGTTATTTCACTCCTGGTCAGTCTTATTTGTTTTAAATTCGAATGTTATATTTACAAAAAAATATATAGAATTTTATTATTTTTATCTCGAACTGAAATCGTTGAAATTGCATTGTGATTGTTAAGGGGTTGTTAGCAATTGGTTATTGATTGTATGAAGGGACCAATCAGGCCAGACACCGGTTGACGGGCAAATCAAAAGTCTTTCAAACTGACCTGCGTTTTTGACGAGAGTGAGGAATGTAAAAAACACAGGTCTGTAAAGATATTTTACACTTAGAACTCTCTGCCTATCCCATAACAAAATTATAATGATGCTATAACAATAACAATCACTTAAACTGAACCTCAAACAGCATTCTCTGGTAGAACGATTAACTCGTTTACTCAACCATAGTCGTACAACAAACAAATTGTTCCGAACTAAAATCCTTGGAAGTCCGTACACTGAATGATATCATAATGGCGAGAGCAGCCTACATTTCCACACGTTAATTGCTTTAGAACTGAGGATGAAAACAAATAGTAATGTTTCGTAAAGTTATATTAATTCCCACTCAGACATGTCTCGCTGGGGTCGAGTGTAGCAAAAACTAGTTTTTAACTTTTACCCCGGCTTTATTACACGCCACACTACATTAGTAATGTCATTATTTTCATGTCAGTTTTCAGATATATCGCATTCAAAAACAAAAAAAAAACACCAACTAACACTTCGAAATATAGCGAATATTTGCGCAAATTTGTAATAAAATATATTCAGAACATTCGCCGATGGATATCATTAAGCTTTTCTTCTACACCTATGGGAAGAAGAAAAGCTTTATTACAATATATTAATCTACTATTCCATGCTACGCGTATTATAGGTAAATGATGAAAAGTAGGTACTAAAATCCTCTGTCTAGCCCCTCGGGGAAATACAGGCGTGAGATGTTTACAATACCTATATAAATATAACATTAAAAATAATATATGTACTTACATCAGTGTGTTATGTCACTAAATCTCTGATCTGTTTTACCCCTAACACACAGAGGGGTGAAATATATAAGCCGCGCGACTGAAACTCATTACTACCCTAATCGCAGAACTTACCCTCTGTTGGTATATTACCTTCGCTTCAACAACGCTTTTAAGCAAATGTAACATGTAATATACATCTATATATTATATACCTCCTCCGAATGCCTCGTTGGTCAAGTGGTTGCAAGGGCGACTGTCAATGAAGTCCTGGTTTCGATCCCCAGGTTGGGTATTATTGGATTTTTTTATTTTAAAATTTAAAGTAATGGCCCAAAGTCTGGATTCCTGGCCAGTGCTTGATAATAGTCTCATCACCTATTCCATAGTTGGACGTAAACGTATCTGGTGAAACATGGGAGCTTACTGCATTCTGCCAACCTCTTTGGAGATTACAGGCGCGATGGTACTTTTTTTAAATATTAGAGTATTCCAGAGACAACTACGTCTACCTCTTCGAGGATTACAGGCGTGATGTTACATTTTTAAAATTCTAGTATACTTATACACTTATAAGAGACTAAGCTCTAGTTAAAAAAAAATTAAACTTTCCCCACCACAGCAACCACTCACCCTGTATATAGCGTAGAATCAAGATAAATCACCGGCGCGGGTAATACCCATTATCTTCCTAATCGCTGAATTTACCTCTCTTTCGCTAGATCCCCTTAGCTTGAGCTAGGCTATTATAAAAACTAGATCACCTAATAACTAACCTTTATCGTATTTAAACCTGAGTCTGCAATGTTGTGTATGTTCAAATCTATTTCTTTCATCATCGTCATCGTTATCATTATCATCGTCAAATCGTGTTATTCTTCCATTTCTAGACAGTCGTCTCGTCTCAGAATGAGAATGGTTACGGCCGTAGCCTGGTATTACTTTTTTATTTATTTAAATTTAAATAAAATAACACAAAAGTTCTAGAATTTTCAAAACTGTAGTAGACTAACTACTGGTAAATTTGTCCTTAAAATTAATGTTTCATTTAACGTTTTCTGTTGGAGTTTTTTACTAAAATAACAAATTATCAGGAACCGGTCACAGAAGGTCCACTACCTTCCGTAAGCAGTGGCTCCTAACCTCAAATAGGAATGCAGAAAAGGATTGTTGTATGAAAAGTACTACGAGTATAATAATAATAATAATACGAGTATAGAATCATTATATTTTATTATTACAATCTATTAGTCTATAGAGGTCTATAAAACTGCAAGATTATCTAGAAACCCAGTTATTATTATTATCTATTATTTTACTCTGTCTCACACGCTTACAATGAAACGTGGTGGTCACAACTGGTGAAAAGTGGAAGTGCTACAATCTTCTGTGTACACCTTTGGGAACATGCGACCCTGATGTTATTATTCAAGCTCCCAAACCCGCGTCAACAGCTAGTAAACAATACCTCTTCACCCTCATAGATCCATGGCAAGATACCCAGTGTCGTGACGTCACGATAACTTAGGGCGAGATTAAATACCCCAATTTATTACTCCGTCTGTTCAGTTAGAAATCGACCTTATACCTTCCGTACTAGTAGACATAGCAATAGTAAATCAACTGTAATTCTAATAACGATTTATTGAATGTTATGTTACGATCATAATATTTAAAAAGATTCTACTTTAATAAATGTAGTTGCAAGGAAATAGAAAATAAATAGAAAGCAAAAATCATAAAAGGCCTGAGAAATTTTACGTTGGCTTATTATTGATTTTAAGTTTATTGCCTTGCCTATTGCATATTTATATGTTTTTTATGTTTTATTTATCTATTTTGACACTACCAATATTTTTTCCAAAATTGTACCAACTCCCTAATTATTTAGACCTTTGATGTTACGTTGCGCTACGTTACTTGGACGCATAGATTAGGAGATAACTTAATTAAAATAATTCAATATTTCTCTAGCCTATGTCTATAGAACGACATGGAGCGGAGAAAACCATTGTATATTAATACAACACGAAAAAATAACGAAAAATTGTGTCTATGACGTATTGTAAATTTTATTTATCTATGATTTCGTTTAAATTAAACGCCGGTAGAATCCCGGGAAGCAGCTGATACGAGTAAATATTTACGTCTTTTTTGTCCAAGCTTTAATCATTACATATTTAGCATTAAATGCATTAAACACACTGTCTATTCTGGTAACATTGATACATTAATCGGCTTATTGCCCACATTGATTCTTAATCCCATTGCGTAATCAGCCGATACGCAAACCCGTTATGTATGGAAACTATTTATAAATATAAAACACGTACGATTAAAAGCGGCCGCTTAAGCCTTAAAGCGTGATTGATTCCGAAGCATACCCACAAATTTCCGGATTTAACTTATCCGGTTAACGTATTCCGGTAAAAAATCACCCGGTCCTCTTGGAACCGTGCCTATAGTGGTTGTATTATGATTGTTTCATTGTGTTCAATTCTACAATTGTACGATGGTATATGTATATCATTTCTTACGGATATGATTTTCTTAATGTTGCCAATTAAAAGAATGTATTGCCATGTGTTCTATTTCAAATAACCATGAATGTAAAAGAATTTGATGATCACGTTTTATCCTGCGTGATACATTATGACCACAACTTTTTTCAGAACGTGAAGAATCCGGTTCCAAGTAACGAGAGACAAAATAAGTTGACGATACTAGATATTGTTCATATGTGACCTAATGAGATTAATTATGATAATAATAATTATTTATTATATAATAAATGTAGATAGTTAACTACTTTTTAAATTTCTGTTTTCTACGAAATGGTTTCGTTCTAGGTTCCAAGTGGCCAAGGGGCCAACCTGCGAGCGTCTGTGTTTCTGGACACATATGACCTGGGACTCTACTAAAGAAGGTTGAAACGGCTCTTCCTAGGTCGCTTACCATTAGGCGGGGATTGCGGCCAAACACTAGCATATGAAGTAAAAAAAATAATAACCACCTTATTTTTAATTCACCAATGTGTGTTTAATTCACCTTGTAACGATAAGATGGATCCTATGTTAGACTAAATCCTTTTGCCAGATTACACATTAATTTGCAGCCCATCGAATTTTCAGGACGTCAGTTATTTTGTGGAGATTCTAACATTATTATTAGGTAAAGAATAGGTACCCCGAGGGGCGCAGTATAAAAGCGCAGTGACACTAGTGGCCAATAAATTGCTATCGTGGAGCAATCTATTTGTGTTAAACTAATAACTGCGATCGTTCGAAGGGATGGACTGCTAAATCGGCCCTTTGATAGCGGATAACTGGGAAAATATCGGCTATGGGCAAAGGGTGGGTTATTTGTTCGCACACCGACATTTCTTTGAAATTTTTTCGCTACAGCGGAACACATCTTCCAAAATGTATATAAAATGTAAAAACAGGTAGTTTTATCCGATAAAGTTTATTGTCTTCTTTTTTACTTCCAGCCTTATTTTGTTTGTATAATAGATAGACGTAACAAACGTAACATCACGCCTGTAATCCCGGAGGGGTAGGCAGAGGGGTGCAGTACGCCCCCACGTTTCACCAGTTACGTTTAAGTCCCATGGAATAGGTGGTTCGTCGTCATATGAAGTTCCCAAAAATGTGTCACGGCGGATTTCAGAAGCAATTCTCGTGTGTCACTTTATCTCGTTGCCCAAGTAGTTTAAAGTGAACTTATAAATTATTCAGCAGTATACAGCCGGGCTGTCTGTTCTGTCTATCCGTTGCGTTATTAGAAACTTCATTAAACGTTAATAAAGTCAATGAGCATCCTGTAATTAAGAGCTTGGATATTTTTACAAAAACAGCCCCTTCGCTTTGAGGGAAGACTCAAAGGAAGTACGGTAATTATATTTAAGGAGTTAATAACAAAGGGATACTGTTCTATTATCGTTGTTTCATAAAAAAATGTTAGGTCATGTATAGATCGATACATATAAATACAATTGAAGTCTCTGTTTGTAATATAAAAATAACAGATTTTTAATGCGTGCTTCTGAAAGTATATACGATGATTCCTTTTTGTTTTAATGTCACTTTTATTATTAATGTACCTACATATATGTATATCTAATCAATCACAGTTTCTGTGACTTACAGAACTGTTATTCCAATTATTTGGTGGAGTTTAAAAACAGTTTTATTATATCAATGTACGTACAATATGTTACTTTAATATATCTAAATACATACACATACTTATATATAGTGTTACGGTTATTTTTCATAGGGATAAGCAGAAACAAAAGATTTCTACCGGTGTCTGCTCGGAACTTCACCTCGTCAACATGAATATAAATAGTGTAATAATATATGTATAATGAATATAGTTAAAGCAGCAACGAAGTGAATCTGTTTCCAGAATTTCCTTTTTTCCAAAAAATATACTCGGTAAATAACATTTTGTCAAAGACTGCAAGACCGGGGTAATTTTCGGCGGAGCATAATTGGATGTTCCACCCTTTTTTATCTTTTAATTTTCCTCCCTTTTTTAAGGGTACTCTTCTACTGCTCTCATTATACAGACAACGTTCGGATGCTTCATATTTTCTATATTTATATTATTTAATATTTACTGTACATAAAAGAATGTAACAATGTAACACATAATTAAAAAAAATATCATTCAGAGACCTGGTCATTTCCAATTTCATCGGTTACGATTGAGTGATACTATGGAATACGCGTGTAGCAGTGACACCCCAGCGGTTAATCATCTCACACATCCTACATCCCGCATCTCTTTACAAAGGTGCGTTTTAAGTTTAAAATATCACTTGCTAACGGTGAAGGAAAACGTCGTGAGGAAACCTGCACACCTTAAAAACTATAAAAAAAAAATTCTAAGGTGTGTGAAGTCTGCCAACCCGTACTTGGCCAGCGTGGCAAACTATGGCCTTAACCGTCTCAATATGGGAGAAGACCCATATTCCAACAGTGAAATGACAAATAGGTCGATTATTATTATTTTTACATATGGAAAGGGCGACGAGCCTATTGTCTGACACCGGGCACAAATCTAAAAGTGACAAAGGTAATAATGTATCATTGAGGATATAAGAATTACAGAAAATGTATTTACGTTGACAGAAACTAGTCATTAAATTTTTTTTTATTTAGTTACTATGTCCTTGTAATAGAAACTAATAAAAAAAGTTCTACGTTATTGATTTGGATCACATTAAAATATTAGATATATGTATGTACATACATATATGTCAGAAAATGAGCACCGTGTACATTATTGGTGGTGATATTTAAATTTATCAATAAAACATTAAATATCCATTAGGTTCAGTGATAGTTGTCTGATTACAAGCGAGTTGCGAGGAACGCAATCAACTCTGTCTTTTTCGATCGTACTTGAAAGAATAACATTCTAATTATTTCTTTTAAAGAAAAAATTTTTGAACTCGAATTTTTCATAATTCGTTTGGTGTAATCCATGATTAGTTCTTTGATTGCTGAGTAAGGAACATGTCCATTATTTCAGTAGGTAAATTACACCACACTCCAATGTTCAGATTCTGGTATTAGTGGACAGTTTCGGATAAGACAAGAAGACTATTTAGCCACGACGGTAGATTTAGCTACTGTTTAACTACAACTGGTTCTTGCTAATGGATGTACGACATTCAAGATTTTAAAGTTAGCAAATGAAGTTTAGCACGAATATTTGCTAAACTAATGCTCATCACAAAAATATATGTCCTTGTTGAGAATTGAACGTACCCGCTCCAGCTCTGCCGTTAGTAACCACTAAGCTGACATACTATCAATCATAGCTGGTCCGTTGGTCCAGTGGCCAGTGAACATGACTGTTGTGCGGGGAAACGTGGGTTCGACTCCCAGCCACATAAAATATTTGTGTGATGACCAAAAGTGTTTGTTCAGAGACTGAGTGTTAAAAAAGCATCTAAATAAGTAGGTATGTATGTATATATTCCTATGTATGTATATACGTAGTATGTCAACCGTTTAGCTACGACACCATAGGCACTGCTTACTTTGGCATTAGATGGTCGTGTATGATATCCTATGGTACTAATATATCATCGCTTATCGCTCACCGAGTGCGGTACGACACATTATAACAACAAAGTTTAGTGGGTCACCGAACAATGGCGATCAAATAAAAACCGGTTTCAATATGTGCCGCAGTGAATGAATGATATAGGAGTTTTAATCTGGGTTATATA
>DWEE01001330.1:0-13659 GCA_018245755.1 Parelbella macleannani
ACTCTACCAAGTTATAGTTATAGGAAGTCATTGGGTTTTTTATAGCCGTTTGTTTAGTGGTAACTATGTCACTTACTATGTCCTTTATCCAAGTGTGCTGGCAAAGATTTTTGCGATAAATCCGTCATTTTTGTACGAAGTTTTGCATTATTGTTGTTCTTTTTTCGTTGTTCTTGTCTTGTAACTACTGTCTCATAGTGTGTACAAGTATACTGTATTTTACAATGCATACACATTGGACTGTTTCACTTGATTGAAAATTAGTGCAATAAGTTGAACAGTAGTGTTGCCAGTTACAGGTAGATTACAATTCTAATTGTTGTCGGTTATGTTGTAAGCTGGATACATTATTGTTTCCGTTTACAACACTTTTACGAATATACCCAATTTTTACTATTTAAGCTTGGTTTACATGCAAGGGATTTTAATGTGATTCGTATTAAATATTACAACAATTGTACGGGGATATATTTGAATTTTTATATAAGTATATAAGCAAAGTAATGTCTGACTCACCATACACCCACAACTTAAAAAAGTTATAAATATAGAACAATAAATTTAATCAATACAATTTGAACATCTAATACATTGTTACTTTAGCCGTTGTCATTGAAATTCATTGTCTCTACAAACACACCCTTCGACGACAAAATGGCGGTGATCCTAGTCGGCTGTTTTGCATCTAAATGAATTGCATACTGGTTTCAATGCAGCTACGCTTCAATTAATACGGATAGAATCTTCTATAAACATTGGTGTACACTTGATAGCTTACATCGCTGATAGAAACCAGATTCAAGCTCACTGCGTGCACTTCATCTCATTAGCGAGAAAATTATCAGTAAATGCCCCTATCTCTTACCCTATTAAAGTCCTATTATGGCTTCTATCATTTTCATACTGATGTATGCAAATTTTTGATATTATAGCCGTTGTGAAGCCATTAGACACCTTATCGTCGTCATCTACTTTTATCGTTCCGCTGTTGAACACGGGTCTCTTCTCAGAACGAGATGAGTAAAGGTTATAGTGTGACACGCTAGCCAAATGCGGGTTGCAGAATCGCGAATGACGATATCAATTAAAGTTATTGTTTATTTTATAGTATTATTAAGGCAATATTATTTAATATTGTAAATTTTATAGTGATAGATGATCTCATCATCATACAATGACGAAATAAGCTGAATAATAACGATATATTATTATATGATTTTATTATTACACTGTTATAATAACAAAGAGTATGAAGACACTACATGATCAAATCTTAGTTACAATTCAATAGAGCAGTATTGTAGAGACGATACTGAAGTTGTATATCGTGTGTACATTATAATAGAAAAAGAGACATAATGCATCTTATATTGGCTTAACCGTTAAAGGAAAACAAAATTGTAAACTGGCATTAATAATTATTAGCAAGAATTTGTGAGTAATATTGAAATATGTGCTGGAATTTTATTCAATAGTGGGACGTAAACGTAACTGGTCAAACGTTTACTACACTGCTCAGCCTACCTTTTCGGGGATTCAAGGCGTGATGTTACATTTTTATGATAGTATTTTATGGTTAATAATAATAATAATGGTGGCTGTACATGGCACGGAACGTGTTACTCAATTGGAATAACCATAAAATAGTTACGCAGAAATGAGGTAACGCTAAGATACGACATACCGTTTACTGCAAGTGCCATTTGTCGATGTTTACTGATCTTTTTATGTGCTGGGTTACTACTCGTTTCTATGGTTCACTTCTCGAGCCACTTAAAATAGAATAACTGCTTTCAGTTTCCCTCGAAATTCAGTTCGTGGCACTCTTTAGTGTCTGCTACCCGCACTTGGCCAGTATGGATGGATAGGCTTAGCTTTTTTACTTAAGATAGTTGACAGAAACGTGGTTTAAGAGTACTGGTTATCAGGGGTACGCCTGTAAATGTCCAATATGATTTCGCTGAAACCACTCTGTGTTGAGGCAGGTGTGTCCAAATTGCGAATTCATTGTCATTAAATCACGAAATTTCAACACAACATTGCAAGTGCGGTATAAATCTTTAGTGTAAAACTATTAACTTCGAGAACAGGTCTGCCTACGACCGGCTGCTCCGATCAGATACTTATCTCGCCGCCTTAAGAGGGTACTTTTTCATTTAAATACACTGAGCTCAGTCACTTAATGTTTTGTACTGGAAGTGCTGCGCCCTGTTCCGCAAATTGGTCCTAGTTACGATTCCTGGTAACTTTGTGGTGATTTACGCGTCCTGGGCTGTTACCAGGAATGTACAAAGATAGATGATATGTGGTGTAAGTGGAACGGGACCACACGTGAATGCCTAGTGTTGATTGGATATTGCTGATGTCGGTGAACGCGTTGGGTGAGCTTAAGGGTCACCGGTTCGGTTTCCGGTCGCGCAGGTAACTGGATGATAAATTGAATGCAGATAGATGTCTTGTTGTGTTGTGTGTGTTTGTTTAGTGCTCTTTGTGTGTCTTCGTTGCAACCAAAGTATAGAGAATTGTTATTTTTAGGTATGAATTGAAAAATTGAATGAATGTATTGTTATATATACATATATTGTAATATGAATTGTTATTATCGATCAGCAGTCGCGCTTGCAACCACTCATCTAACAAGGCAGTCAAAGGATAAATAACAATAATTACATATTACTTGTTATACCTATATCGACTGATGTAACTCTCTATTTCACCTAACACGTATCGAACAACAAACTAACTTACTCAACACAGAGCAAACAGCTATCAAGAAGTATCAACAAGCGTGGCACCGAACTGGATATTCCTAACTTGTTCTCGACCGAACCGTGTTATTAGTCCGAGATTTCTATCTTTATACTTGAATCCATAGATTAATAGCCCGTGTTAGCGTGCGTCAATTATGGTATTCACTTTAATCAACTACATATTAACAATGATTATAAAGGTTGTCACATATGGAGCTATAATATACTCTGCTATATACTTGTCCACGGTGGGACGGATAATATAACTTGGAATCGTGGATCTAACTCTTCTAGGAAATACAGGCCTGATGTTTATAAATATATTTTGGTACAGTAAGACATTTTTCGTAAATTATGACAGTAAAGATGCATATTATATGTAGCATAGTTAACATCTGGCTATCATCTATACTGTAACAACATATTATACCTCTGTGTATTACGATCTTAAGGCTGTAAATACATTAACAAATTAATTTGTCGTTTGTTCATTTGAAATTAATCAGTCATAACGTTTCAATTGTATATATTCCTTGCTGTTGCGACTCTATTGTTGATCTCTGCGGGTATTTCGTTAACTCTACATAATTTATATAAGTTATCATGATTGAGTGTAGAGCTCGAGTATCAACTGGGAAGTAGAGTTGTTTGAATTTGATCGTAACTGTGTAATGTTAAGTAAATAACTCGAGATATGGGAAATGAAGTGTCTGTCTGATTTATTGTATTTCATAATCGTAGTAATGACTTTTCGTTTGTTTACTGTAATTTAGTTTGTTTACTGCATTTTATTAGTCTGTGGCAACTTTGTGCGTATGTAAGAACTGATGCATGTGAGAATAGCGTCAAGTCTGTGAGGTGAGCGATATTTGGCACTCTCTGTCTACACCGATAAGGATCTTGCGTCACGATATAACATTAAATCGTAAATAGAAATTTATTAGTCAATAACATATGCAATTATGAACATAAGAAGACACGAGTGAGTTTTGATTAGAGTATTTTATTAAGTAACAAAATTGTTGAACTTTGATATTTAATCGGAAAATGAAACATTAAACAATTTCAAAAAGGTATTATAAAGGTCATTGACATTTTGGAGCAAAGTATTCCGTTAAGAGTTCAATCAGCTGTCCCAACGATATATCAGTTTCAACATAACGGCTTACTAAATCGTTTCACTACGAGCTATGAAAGATATAAGATGAGTTACTAAATATATGGTGATATGAGTATAGTAAGGATAATAACAATAATATTAATGATATACACATAAATAGCATACAAATATACAATAATCAAAAATATAAACAAATATTCATATAACAAATCTGTATTTGTTCGGTGTTTGTACATAGATGATATTTTTGAAAAACGGTTATTAACGATATCTGTTAACGTAATAGATCCCAAAAGAATTATTTTTAGAGTTTTTGTCCGTTTATCTGTTTGACTGCTTGTCAGTGCGTTCGTGCAAACTATCTTCTGAAACTAGTCGAGATATTTGATAGCGATGAAAAACTAAGTTTATAAAGGAAGTAACGAATGTAAAAAAAGCATGTCAGATTTCTAAAAATGGCATACTAAGTACTCGTTTCTCCCAAATAAAGCGCTCTACCTGGTAACATAAATATCTTATCTCTGCACTAGCTGGCAGTGAAACCAGTGGTTTACAGATTTGTGGTTTGCTGAATATTCGCGATGCGATGCGTTACTGCGAGGCGCGCTCTACGTCGCATGACAAATCGATGTCCGATAATTGATGGCCGCTATTAATTTGGTAGAGTGGGTAGTATCGCGGGTTTGTAACGAGTGGTGAATTACGATGATGATTCTGTATTAGTATCTTCCTTTTTATGTTTAATGTTGAGTTAACATTATATGATATTTATGTATTCATAGATTTTATTGAATACACATTAAAATAAATCGACAAGTTTATATGTTCGCAAGCAGCTGCAGTAGTAAAAACTGTGTCGCAGCTACTTTCGCCCACCTCGGGACAGAAGTATGTGCATATATATTAATGTATTATATGTATATTAAAAAAGGTAACATAACGTAACAGCCTGTAATCCACGAGGGGTAGGCAGAGAAGTGTAGTAGTACATTTCTAAGTTTAAGAGCCTAACATGTACGAGGAATGTGTGACTATTAAGAAACAAAAGAAAATATACGTGGGTATTAGCGCTCACTGTCTACCATTTCAGGGATATTATAAGATCAAACAAAAAAATCAAGTCATCAAAATAAACTTTAAGCTAACAGTTTAATACAAAATGTGAGAGAAAGATCAGAAGATCAGAAATAAAACTCCCTTTTGAAATTAAATGGAGTAAATATGACTAAAAGACAGTCTGGTCTGGAAACAAAGCGAAAATAAACCGACTATAAATTGGAGTAATGCATTGTGATACGGCCGTGCCAAGGCAGTGGAATTGTAAGAGAATGGGGCGTTTTGTTAAGTTGCCTCTTCATTTAACGCTTCCAACAAATGATAACAGATTAAAAATCGTAACCTCACGCCTGTAATCTTCGAGAGGGTACGCAGAGAAGAGTCGTACATTTCCACATCAGTCACTTTCATATACAAATATTCGCATTATTCAAAAGAAGGTGTGTATTAAAGAGCAAGTACTAAAACTGTGAGGATAATAACTGTTATGTTCTGCAAGTTTTAAACCAGATATAAAACCGTTAAATGACAATTGATACAACTGCGTAAGTAACGTTGAGCTTCGACAGCCGCTCGTAAAAATGTTTGCGAATCTGTCTGTATGCATATTTATGCAATAGCATTAAGCCTTGTTTACTTAGGAAAGGAGCCGCTTACATAGTTTTACAAAGACTTACAAAACGGCACGTTATATCAACGTTGAACACTTAAGATAATTCATTGATGAAATACCTATGAGTATTCATTGATAAAATATTATGATATTAACACTTTTATCGTTGTTCCCAACACCGGTACGAATGCCAGACCAATTACATAAATCTTATTTATGAACTGACTTCATTACATTTTTTAAAAAAGCGGCTAAAATTCTTCCCGACTGCGATATTACATTGGCGCCATAATTCTCCTGGCGTTTTATTAACTTGTAAGTCTATTATGCGACAGGACGCCCGCAAAGAATACGACCAATCTGACTGTGTTCGTGCCAACACCAAATTGTGGTTCGGATGCAATTTATGAGACCATTTCGGGCTGTGTCTACGTTTCGACTGGAAGCAAGTATTCGTGTTCCCGGTTATTATGTCTGAGACGTCTGTCTTGTTAGTTACGTGCCTGGTTTGACTAAACGTAGACGGCGGTGAATAAAAATAAATAACGTGAAATGATAATGGGACTGCCTCGTTGGTCAAGTAGTTGCAAGCGCGACTACTGATCGGGAGGTCCTGGGTTCAAATCCCGGGTCTCGTACTATTGGATTTTTCTAGTAGTGACTCGGAGTCTGGATCTGTACTCGGCGTATGGCAATAGGCTCATCACCTAGTCCATGGGACTGAAACAAAACTGGTCAAACGTGGGAGTGTACTATACTCCTCTGCCTACCTCTTCGGGGATTACAGGCGTGATGTTAAAAAAAAAATAGTGAAGTAGTAGCTCGGAGTCGTAATTTGTACTCGGTTCTGTCAATAGGCTAACCCCCTTTTCCGGGCGACGTACAATGTGTATGGTGAAAAGTGGGAGTATTACACTTCTCTGCCTATCCCTTCAGGGAAATACAACCATGGTGTTATGTCATACTATACGTAAAGTCATGTTGTCCCGTACAGATCCCTAACTAGGCACATATTGGATGGTAGTTTAGTATGACTATTTCTTGTAATAATGTTTAATAAAATAAATAAATAATAGTAGTTATGATAATGAGTTGTTTAAAATTCCATTTCTCACTCCGGGGTCTTGGCTTTAAATGTTAATACACACGCCTTTATAAAATTATGCGTTTTAAGATTGCATATTACTTGTTGTTACGACGCTGCGAACATTGCAAATTAACCTTTAACTCCCCAATGTTCTCGATCAATTAAAATAGTTAATTATTTAATTAGTGCCTGTGTTGTTATTGTAACATTCAAACGATGACTGCTTAACAAATTTCTTTGATAACCAAACGACGTAACAAATTTTCACATTATTACCGTAGCTACGAGTGCAAGCTGCGAACAATTTTAGATTCGCTATACGGTGGACCGTGCAATTGTACAGTGGGGGAGGCCGGGGCCGTTTTGAATGTCAACTGTGGGGAATTTAATAAAAAGTGTACCGCATAGGGTCGCCATGGTATTCGCAGATTGCGCGGATGAGGGGAGAATCATAAATTTCGAATGCGCTGCTTAAATTATGCGAGCGTCCAATGAGGGTGGCTTTACAATTGTACAATTCACACATAGACGTATTATTCTTAACCTTTATACGCTACGATAAGTCGTTAGTCCAATGTAACGAAATTTCCATTTGAATAATTCTATTTTCGTTACGACGTTATGATGTTGTTATTGAAATTTTGGAAGCTTCTAGAATTGGTCTTGCGACAACCGAGGAAAACAAATATTCTTCCTAACATCAAGCCTGTATTTCCCTGAAGAGGTAGGCAGAGGAGAATGGGAGTACTATACTCCTTTGGTAATAATATTAATTATGTGTGAATACACTTATTAACAGTATTACATTAATTAAACAAATATAATATAAAAACGTTTGATAAGGTGAAGCTGTCAAGTCTTCTTTAATATCTTGCTTACTAGATATTCATATCCATTTTATTGCTAATTTCGTTTTATACGCCGCCTTGAGAGCTAACCACTAATTTCCTGATCATTATCAAGTGATAATTAATATGAATTTATCATGTGTAATTACCACGTTGCTGTAAGATAACTGCGCTCAGTAAATTATTAAAAATTATCATTGTATTACGAATTAATGCGTCTCAGTCACTGATATATTAAAACGTCTATTTCCGTGAATTACCATTATATTTAGCTTATTATGATATTCGTTTAGTTTATTTCTGCATTTATAATATATTTGGCAGGTGTTAAAACTAATTAATTGCACTTTCATTAATCTTCCGTGTTTTTGCAGTTTGTGGATTTGTAACGATTGCTACCTTGGCGATTTTTTTACAGTACATCAAAACTTTTTATCCTGGCATTAATCGTGAATAGAGATTGTATTAATAGATAGGTATATAAAGATCATTCTGATATTATGTTTGAGACTGTAAGAGCGACTTATAACCGGTTAAATTAATATGTTTAATCGCAAACAGAAAAATTAGAGCAGTTAATTTAGGAAATATTTCTTAGTATTATTGATATTTCTTTATATATTTATTTGCTTTTTCTTTATGCCTATCACTATGTCGTGGGTACATTAGTTGCGAGCACGAATACTGAGGTAAAGGTTTTTGGTTCGATTCCCGGGTTGGCCAAAGTATTGGTAGGTTTTTCTACTTAAAATTGCCAGAAGTAGTACGAGGTTTTAATTTATGTCCGTATTTACTTCGTATAACATGAGAGGTTTAACGTGACCGGTGAATCGTGGCAGTACTACACGTCACTCGCTTACTCCCTTGGGAAAAAATACAGGCGTATTGTTATACTTGATTAGTAATAAATTCAAATGTAAAAAAACAGCAGGAACTCATATTATAAAAAGCATAGACGTGTGTCGAACGGTTAAGTTATAACCACTCCTCTGTCGACATGTCGTCGCCAGACGTGGCTTAGGTTCCAAACGCTCCACACACTTCACTAAGTCTTTCATTGCGAAAAATTAGCATTTCGCATACATTAGCGAAGTGTACTCGGGACTATAACCGTTGCGGCATAGTGGCCATACCTAATATAGCGCGGCCGCTATAATCCGCAAATCCCTCGCCTCTGGCACTTCCGGCCCGCCATTGAATGCCAAGTACAGCTTTGACACGAGCTTAAACTGTTCCAAGACTAAACATGATGAATGCCCCGTTTCCTATACTGCGTTTTGTGGCCAACTTTCATTTGGGCTAAGAGTTTTTGACCGTTTGTAAATCTTGTTGAGCCACTTTTGGTTTGCGATGCACGTTGCATAGCCTTCCAATACATTAAATTCTGTTACATTAAGTTTGTGTTTAATAGCATTTCAATATTCATATGACAAGTTTGTCGGTCATTTTTAAAAGATCATAACCAATAAAATTGACGCGTTGAGAATTTTTTATTAACATTTAGATAAACACTTCAATACATTATCTGTATAGTGATAATTATTAATAGGCTGGTTAATAAGATAATATGTCTAGTATGTTTATAATAATTAATAGGTTATACCTAAGCTGATTATGATTACTTATATAGTGTTTTGTATTATAATTTAAACTACATCTATCGTTACTGATGTTCCAATTCGATGGCGTAGTCAAGGTCAATGTTACATAATTGTGACAATTTAGCAAAATTTATAATTAAAATTTTGTCAAATGCTAAAATTTTAAAATGTTAAAATAATAAAAAGTTTAATAGTTAATTATAATATACAATTATTTTATAAATGACAATTAAACCTATTCTAAATACATTATGTAGACACTAAATAAAACGACAACTCACATCACTTAAGTATTTCAAATTACTTAGCGGTTAGTCCACGTTTCATGTTGGCTTATGTGAATTAATTCTGCGTTGTGAGCCCGGGTAAGTATAAAAGCACGTGTTATAGTCGGGCTTACGTTATCCAGACAGGATAATGGGATTTGCCGTTAACTTTTACGTTGACTACCCACAAGGCCCGGCTAATGAGGCGATGGAGATAGCTACTATAATTACCATCCCCTTTAATCGTACATGCAGATAAATTAGCTTAATTCTATTAAATTTAACACGACTGACAAAGGTCCCTTGTGCTCAAGGGATCCGATGTATTCTAAACGAAATGTTCTTATGTTAATTTATATCTAGCACTTTTTATATAGGGAAAAATAGTCAAATTTTGTGTTATGAGGACATTCAAATTCAAATTCAAATTCAAATGTCATTTATTCAAAATTGGTTCAATAGAACACTTTTTGCACGTTAAAATGAAACTACCACTGCTTCGGAAGATACCTCGTAATACCTCGCGATACCTGCAAAACCATTACGAAGTAATTACGAGTAGTTACATTGTGGTTGATGTAACAAATGTTATTATTGTTTTATTAAACGTATTTATGCCGGAA
This sequence comes from Parelbella macleannani, assembly GCA_018245755.1. Lineage (NCBI taxonomy): Eukaryota > Metazoa > Arthropoda > Insecta > Lepidoptera > Hesperiidae > Parelbella > Parelbella macleannani. The sequence goes on from DWEE01001330.1 coordinate 9,965, forward strand.
AAAAATGATGAATGAAATGCAAATCGTTTGAAAACCGTGCTGTTCAAGGATCTTTATTAATAGTTACTGGGATTGCTATTATGAGATAAATACGTCTTTAAGCACTATAAGTAACATGAACTCTTACCTAGAAAACATTACATAAAAGAACTTGTGAAACACTGAGCATATGTAGCAACGCTCGCAGTATAATATTTTGTAACACAATGGAGCGTGGATCTGACACCGTGCCAAGTTTCACCAAGGGTCCGTTTTCACGGAAAATTTCGTTAGACACCCTTGAAGGTGAAACAGCTATTTTGTATTCAACATTAAATACAATTGTATACACAATTATCAAATTATCACCGAATCATCAGTCTTATGTGTCCATTGCTGGACATAGGCCTCCCTTAATCGGCGCCAATCGTTTCGGTCGTGGGCCTTCCGAATTCAGCGTCGTCCCGCTATCTTCTTCAGGTCGTCAAACTACCTGGTAAGACTTCGACCTACGCTCCTTTACGCATCCTTACGCATCTTCTATAATATCACCTATCTTGGCCAAATAAGTCAGATACTGTTTAACAAGGTAGTCAATAATCACGGAAACTAGAACATGTGTATGAAGAAGGAGATGAACGTAGAAGAAATACACCAGGTCTGTAGTGACAGAAATATTTGGCCTTCGGTTTCGCCTGCCTACCGCGTAAGGGATCTGGCGTGATGATAAAAAGGGAAAGAAATACAAAAGATCTTAAACAAAAAAAATGTTGATATGTTTATTAGCAAACTAGACAAGTATAAGGTTTAAAGAGATATACTAAGTTCCATTAGCTTAAGTGAGGTAGCCTCAATAAAAAAATGACTCACGCTGATTCAGCATAGTCAGCACCAGCGCACTTCGTAAACATCGTCTCATCATAAGCTATGATCGCTAGTGGAATATTCCCAAAAATATATGTACCTATTATTCACTCCACTAATATACATACATAATATGTGCATACACTACGTTAAAAATTTTCATTACGTCATTAACTTGAATGACGTTAACGTAACTTACAACGAATACTGTTTGTATAAACAATACACGCGAAAGTAAACATGTTATTTTATATGGGGTAGCTGTATACACGAGTGATAAGTATTCAATGATTATCAATTATTATCAATTAAATTGTATCAGGTCAACAATACAAAGTTAAAAGAAAAATCATTGGACCCATATAAATGTAATTAAGTTTTCTAAATGTATATATATACCAACATATATATATATATATATTTATTTAGTTTCCTATTTAATAAATATTAGCTCTTCCTCAGTCGTATGCCAAGGTTCCCTGGATCCAAAGGAATAATTCGTGCTTAATAATTCGTCAGTATTTACGGGTATATCCGCTGGAACAAAAAAAGGAACTTAATTCCTGTAGCAATCATACATGGTTACTACCGTTCAAAACAGATAGGCACGTTAAAGTTGACAACATATTGGCTTACTCACAAGTTATGAATTATGCACCTGGGAGGAGATTTTCCTGGTGAATATTAAATTTTATCAGAAATAAATTAACATACGAAAAATATGATTAATGTACTAATTTCTGTACATTAAGAAAGCCAAAGAACTAATCTGGCTGACATCAGTTGAGATCACGTCATCATACCACCTGCCGTACATGTAGATATATCCGCTACCGACTTTCCAATATTTTGCATATTACGAGATTAGCATTAAAGTTGCTTTGTGGCACGTTTCATACATTTATCTGTTGTTTTGCTATCGATTGTGGTCGCGTCGGAGTCAAACTTAACGATTGCCAATTGTTTCAAACGGCTTTTTTAAATTAAACAAGATAACAATCGCAGAGCTGCCAACGATAAGTGCTAAAGTGGGGAACAGACCCGTAAACTACGTAACTGTGTGCTTGCTTTTGTTTTATGTCCTACGTCTAGCCTCGCTATATAACCCAACCGATAACTGCGCAAAGATGTTACTGCAAAGAAGTTGTGAGTAACAAATGTAGTCCATTTTGTAGCTTAATGAAATTTTCAGTAATTTACTTATATTATGTCAGCAACGAACGGTCGTACAGACACACGTGATGCTAGATCATTACTTATCCCGGTTTCTAATAGACATTTACATATACAAACTCACAGAGATTTGAAATTCTCCCTCAACCGGTACAAATAATCCGCCTCTACAAAAAGCTACATTACCGTGTGCGAAAGAAGCAAATTCATATAAGTACTGTTTTTGAAAACTGTTATCGTCAAATTGATTATATAGATACATAATGATGTACCGACTTAACTCACGTACATTTCTCGGGATGGCCCTATATCGTGGATCTAATGGGTACAAACACTCGCGAGACATTTAATAGTCAAAATCCTCAAAGTGGTTTATGGCTACTGAATAATCTTAACAGGCAGCTATACAAGCGCATAGTTACGTAACATAAGAACAGTCTCTTAGCGTTTTCAGCATCCTATAAATCGTACAGCGTGCCATGTACCAACGGCAGCGCTGCGATAACGGGAATAGTCTATTACCGCACTTTAGAAAGAAGATATCACGATTGATTGATTTTAAAATTTATATTTCAATTTACATTTTTTTCTTAACATCAAAATTATTTTAATTATTTGATTTCTTGTACATAAAACATATACGCATCTACTAACCCGCACTTGGCCAGCGTGGCAGACTGTGGCTTGAACCCTTTTCATTTTGAGCGATTACTTGTATCCAACATTGGAGCAATAGAAAGGTTGATGATAACGGAGATGATGAAAAGCTGTCTACTACATATCGCTTGCTACCGAAAAGACAGCTTTCTTACGTCCGTCTTCTTAATTGTAAATTGTCTTAACTACAATGTATCTCGTCAACTTTAACGAGTTATATCTATATAAAAAGCTGGAAAATAAATCTTAGAAGTTATAAAATCTTAGTATATGATATTCTCGTACAAATAAAATTGCTGTTACATCACGCCACAATTGCCCCTGCCACCCTTGCGACAACAATGATCATTCCCCTATTCTTGTTTTTCATTTCCAACCCCAAGGTCGCCTGGATGAGATCGGCTCCCTAGCGATAAGGCAGCCTTTTCTTACTGAGTGTATTTACTTTTTCACGTACGTACATCTTTTTGTTAGACATGAGTCCGAATGAATAATTCACTCTGTTGAAGCGATGTTAATTCTTCATTTCTATCGTCAATTAATCTCTATATCTGGTACATACTCGTAATATCTGGTATCGATATAACAAGACGAAAATTAAAAAAAAAATTATCTATATAACATCAAAATTATTTTATCGCTATAACAAGACTAATTCAGTACAAATTTATGATAATTTTGTGTAGCAATAAAACTAAATTGAATCCAAACAATGGGTCAGTGGACAATGGTTAAAAGGCTAACTAAAACATAGGTGGATTTAAATACGAACTAAACGCGCCACTGCGCTAATTGTCAAAATACGTTAAAATTAATTGCTTGAGTATTGTCATAACAGTCTATTGTAAATCGCATGGAATTTTAAATGCATGAAAATTCTAAACTTGCACTTTTTAATTTTTACAGATTTTATTATTGTTATTTAATATAATACTTCCTTCAACACCTCTTGTAATGGAAGATAAAAGAAAATTAATGTGAGTGCTGAGAATTATAAATTTATATTGTAAATGGAACATTAT
>DWEE01001331.1:0-13654 GCA_018245755.1 Parelbella macleannani
CTTCGAGGATTACAGGCGTGATGTTACGTTTTTATGATACCTACATATTTAAAGTGTAAAATAAAAATAGGTATTTTGCATTTTTATTTAAAGTACACGTATTTCAAATAATTCACATCTTTGAATCAGTAAATGGCGTTGCTAAGCAACGCTAAGAAAATTTTCATTGCCTGAAAACACGGATAAAACATATTTTCTAAAAATAAAACCTAGCTAGATAGATTGTTCACCCCCGAAACCCCCTGCATACTAAATTTTATGAAAATCGTACTAGCCGTTTCCGAGATCCCAACTATATATATATATATATGTGTGTGTGTGTGTATATATATATACACAAGAATTGCTCGTAGGTATAGAGAGACATTGTCCTTTGGCCTCAACGATGATATCTCAAAAATAATAGATTTAATATAAAAAATGTGCTAGCGAAAAAAGCTCCATCTTGCGATAATTTTGTATTAAACTTTAAAACACCATCTATGAGCATATAAGTTAACTATTTGCTATTTTATTGCGGTGTAGATTGTTGAACTTCCCACCCCTTTTTTGTAATTATAAGTCTATTAGTATGGAAATCTACAAGCCAAAGCTGTGTAAAATAAGAAACCTAATATAATATTTTTCTTATAAAAAAACACAAGTCATTATTTTGAAAAACGTAGACAAATTTCTAGCGCTGCACGTGCAGTCCACGCAACTGAATGCACATATAAATATTATAATATGAGGGAATGAACTTTTAACGCCATTAAAATAATATTTATAACAAAATGTGTGGGATGTGTACACTCATAGATTAATACCTATTTCGTACTTGTGACAGGGTTGATTAGCTGTTTACACCGTGATAACATAAAGGTACTCTGAAAAGACCAAGATTTTAAGTTTTAAGTAGTCGAGATTGGTACAGTTTTGCTAAGAAATGGAGGTCAGTGATAGTGATTGACTTTGGGTTTATTTCGATACAATGCCTTTGTGTCTTTTATTAGACTCATTCATTAGGGCGGCATATGATTTTTACTAAAAACAGATATGCTGTGTGGTGTACCGACATTGAAAGGGTTAAAAATAACAACGTTAAATTCGTGTATGTACTTAGGTTTTAGCAGAGAGACCAGCACGGAATTTGTTACGCAAATGTGTTTATGATTGTGTGTTATATTCACATGAATGATACCTGTCTTTCAGAAAATTATTTAGTATAAAATTATTTAATACTATTTACGTAATTCGTCTCTTAGAATGTGTACTGTTATTTCTCTCTCTAAAGATACAATATTAGAGCTATAAAAGAGTCGATACTGAGTGCCAACTTAAATTTAATTTGTCAAAAGTTGAAATATTCATCAAAAGGCGAATGGACTGGATTATATAAGTCCATTACGTGTAAAAATTTAAATGAACATGAATATTTTTTTTACGTAGCAATAAGGTTAAAAAGGCCTTAATTTTTTTAAACATCTGTAATGTACTTCTTTCTTTAATATGATTCACTTGAAACTATGTTTCCTGCAGCTTCTTTCTATTATGACGATATCAAGATTTGAATATCAATTAATTTAGTAACTTAATACAGACTAGAATTGTATAAGATTCTTTTCAAATAATATGTACAGAGTAAATTAATAATTAAATAAAACATATTTTTTCATTCTATATTTATAAAAAGCACCGTCTGTAAAACATACAAAATTCTGATAAAAAATGGTTTATTGGCATCGTTATTAGCATATTATAAAATTGAAAAATTACTCATCAGTATACATGATTACTATGAAATACGCCAGTATAAAAATTATTGTTCACACTATCAAAAAATAAAAAAAAATTTAAAATGTTTGCAATAAAATAGCTTTTCCATACACAGTTGAGCATTTAAATATCAATCTACTGTTCATTTGCAATCCACTAAGCCTACATAATATACGATGAAATAAAATAGGGAGAAAAAAATTTTGATATCCAAATTAAAAACTTGGTAACTACACTCCAAATTTGGGCGGACGTCGCGAGGGACTCGCAAATCTCGAGAATGGATACTTAAAAAATAAATTTCCCTTAAAATAAAGAGAACACAAGCACAAAGCGACTATCGAAAAAGTTAACAAAATACCGGAGTGCAGTGTGTTCCCGCCTTAAAAGAAAATCAGTACTCAATCTTATCACTTACTCATTCGTAGCGAATATAAATTAATGAAAATGCTCGTAAAATATACTTATTAGATATATACCGTTAAAAGTGACATAGAAAATTTGGTTCCTACATCTAGAAATCAGTTCGCGGCGACCGTTGCTGCTCATTGTTGTTAGAATGGTCATGATCTGTCAGTGTGCTAGGGTTGCCATGTGTGTATGACACTTCCCAATTATTTTTTTATGACAGCGGCCATCGCGAACTGACTTGTACTTAAAATTATGAGTCTAATACAGCGATACTAGCGATTAATATATATGCGGTTAATTGGTATGGCCGTTTAAGCCGTTTTCTCTTGCTCAATAATGTCCTTGGTAGGAAGAGGATTCTTCTCGCAAGTCTCAGTGTGCTTCAGCTTAGTGGGGTCGAAGTTCTCGATGCCATTCAAGAACTGATTCTTCTCTTTCTCGGCCTTAATGGCTGATGAAAAAAAACCAATTAGACATTAGAAAAACAAACACAGTTTCTAGATAATGAAGTCTTATGTGACTGGAACAGTACTGGACTTTTTAATGGGAAAATACATTGGGAAATTCAATAACATTTGTAAATGAAACACTTAACAACAACCTTGGTATAAATCTAAAACACAAAAAAGTAATGAAAACGACATTAGACTAGATTTAGACTCCATAATGCTGACATTTAATTCTCTTCAAGTATTCCACTGAGCGAAGATAAATCAACCAGGTTTGTTCCAGATCGTGTATGAAAAGAACATAAATAACTCATGAGAAGTGCATTACGATTTTTAAATATAGCCAACATACACCTACTGCTGAACTAAAATAGGATAGGAGGAGAACAATTCTAAATTTATTTCACGCTTGTACTGTGACTGCAGTTCCTTTATTATTAACATACTTTAGCATAATTTAATCAATCAACTGTAGTATTGCAAACACGTGTGTTGTGTGTTCAAAACAGAAAAACCTTATAATTACAACGCTGCGACGGCCATCTGTCAGCGCCGTATAAGGCCCAGTCTACGTGTTCTACACATGGACACCAAACTCTAAAGGAAGATCTTCTATCCATTTAGAGATCACACACTTGGGACGGCGTTAAGTGATGGAAGATAAAATTGTTCCATGTAAAGTGAAGTATGTATGAATGATATTTTTCATTGGATCTTTCTAAACGCTCATAACGGGTAAGTGACCATAATCAAGAATAGAAAAATATAACAGTGATCAACACTAAGAAAAACGAATGCTATAGTAATGCTTTTGAGTGTGCACGCACTCCACTGCTGTGCCTGCCTCTTCGCGGAATAAATACGAAGCTTGTAAGTTGTAGAATGATGTACCCACTGCAACACCTTAATAGATGGTTCTGTCACCATTACGTACGATGTACGACGACATTTTAATTCAACACGTTAATTATAATATTCCATAATTAATTTTCAATACAATCATATACCTCAATTTCCTGTTTCATTGTCCCTTAGTGTAGGCTATTTTTATACAAATTATTAAACAGACGGAAATTAAATGCAGGTGGTGGTGCAGTTAATGCGCGTTGTGAGCAGAAAACAAAGCGTAAAATGAAACCTTCGATAGGTGGCAAAGGGTTCTTCTCCTCGGTCGTCGTGTGTTTCATCTGGCTCTTGTCGAATTGTTCCACGCCGTCCAATAGATTCTGGTGTGCCTTCTCAGCTGCGACCACTGGTATCAAGCAAATCGTGCACGGCAAAATAATATAAATAGTTATAAAAAGCTTTTATGCATTCAGTAAATTAAAGCCAATATCGACACCTCCAATTCATCGTTTCATACATTCGGTTCACAAGATCGCCGAATTGAAATGAATTACCCATAAAAAGTGTACGGACCTGGATGGCACCACATTAAAATTAATACATTGACATGCTATGTATACTATTTAGAGGATAATATATTTTAAGTAATTATAAGGAAAAGCGTGCTGAGACCGCAAGTGAATACAAAACAGGATATAATAATGTTACTACGTACGTTAATCGTACCTTTGATGTTTAAACAAATAAATATTCAGTAGGCAAAATAATAAATATAATAATATTTGGATGTAAAGGCAATCAATCATGCACGTGATGCAATATATTATTGAAAACTCGTACCATCTTTGTCAGGAAGCGGATTCTTTTCCTGAGTCTCGGTATGCTTCAGCCTAGTAGCATCGAATTTCTCAATGCCATCGAACAGGGACTTTTGAGTTTTCTCAGTAGCAACATCTGAAAATTTAAAAAATAACTATTACATTTATCGTTAACTGTCAGTTACAATACGTCTGAAAACATTATAAAGTTATGTTCACAAATAATTTTATTGACGCATCAGTACAATAAAAAATCGTGTTTCCAAAACAACTCTATTCACAACACATGCTAGTTATTTATTTGAGTAAAACACCACGACACTAACGTTAAAAGATAATAGTTAGTGACTGTTAATAAACCTGAACAAATTGTTAAGAGGCAATGCGTACAGCGAAACGACCGTTCTTTGGTGATTTTCATCGCAAGTTTTTTTTTTAATTTTATAGGTTTCTTGGTATTTTTATGCCTGGTAGTTAACGGCCGTATTTATGAAGTGGTGGTGGTGAGTTATTGACTCCAGTGACTGGACTTCTCCCCGAGCTCATACAGGCTTACAGTCCTGAGGGCTTTCACAGATGCGGTGCTCTGAGGATTTACATGACTGATATTGGATGTCAGTGAAACATGTTTTCCGTTTTGTCTAAAATGCAAGTTGGTCTATTTAAAGACAGCAATTGTAAGTCACCAGGCAAACTGTGTGATCTATAAAGTTAACTTGCTGGCTGTGAATGATTAGTGTCGCGTTTGGTTTTGCCACCCACAAATACCTAGTGCAGTGGGCAGTACAATTTTTTCAACGGTATCCGTCTTCCTTAAGGAAGATATAGGGAATTGCTCAACTCCCTGAAGGAGTGCTGTGTGCTGTTTTTCTTGCGCTACATCTGTTATAAAAATTAATATAGAATTTTATGACAGCTAAAATTTTTTATATATGTGACGTCAGAATTAATGACCAGTAGTTGATACAACGGTAAATATGGTATTATATAAATTTACAGTTTCATAAAATAAAATAAATGTAATAAATGTCAAACAATAAATATTATTATATTACAAAAAAATAATTTTGGTCGGTATACCTTCAGCAGACGGCAGCACGATTTTTTCATTGGTGTCAACATCACGCAAGCAGCTGGTGTTGAAGCCTTCCAGCTGGCTCTTGAGATCAGTGGCCACTTTGGGCAGATCCTTCAGGGCGGGGGTGTCGCTGACTGAGCAGGCCATTTTTTGGGATTCTGTAAATAAAAAATTAAGACTATTTTAATAAGACAATGTTCAAAGTACGTGGTTGTTGTCTTAATCAAATCATTATTAGTCATTATAAAAATACCATTCTACATCAATCCAAGCATAAAGCAATCATTATAAATAGTATTTTCATTTAAAAAAAACATTTTATGTTTCTGATAGTTCCTAAAGATACCCCTTATAAAGGGTCCTCGTGTGAAATGCCTCTTAAGTCGAACTCGACGCTCCGTGTTGTGAAGCGTTGCCAGAATTAAAATCATTTATCACCATTACGGCAAAAGGACGTCAACTAAAATGATAGTTAACTGTATAATTTAGAATTCTATGCGTCAGAAAAAAAGAGGTAGATAATAAAATGGATTATGAAATATGAAAAAATACACATTCTAAAACTACCACGTATGAAACATTAACAATGTTTTAAAATCATCGGTTATCTTGTATAAGACGGAAACGTGATAAAATGATTACTAAACGCGCTGACTTAAGCAAGGAAGTTTCTTGCAAAGCGATAATTTATTTTATTGTTACTAAAGTAAGAGCGTACGTAACAGTCACGGGTGACGTTGTTTCAACAGATAACACAAAGCGGCCATTGGTGCGTCTTCGGCGATGCGTAATCTGTGCTTTCGTACAAAGAAATTGTTGAGTCATCCTGCTCTCCGATGAAACATGGACTATTCGTGCGTAAACACATTAACATGCCAACAAATCGATACTCGCTTATCAGAGTTTCTTTAAAACAAAGACGCTTTCTCTACTGATTTTTGTATCTGCTTAAGACATGGCCAAATAGGAAATAATAATTTGCTGAAATTGTTATATTGAAGACGTTACCGTATAGTTGTACAATTTTGAATACTACTCCCTAATAGCTATGGCGTTAAATACTCATCCTACCAAAAACATAATGTGAAAAATTGATGCTTAAACTTGGCTTGACACGCTACCGCATGTCTAGGTCTTCAGAAAGTATTTCAGTATTCATTTTAACAATAAAATACAACCTTAGACAGGCAGCTATGCTATAATTTTTAGTGTATATAAGCACTGTTACATAGTGCTCAACACCTACTGGACTACTTTGAAAATGTTCCTGTAGATCAGCTGCCTTGTAGCAAAAATAACGTGAAAAAGTATAAGATTAGACACTGAGCCATGTTTAATTATGTTTCGACTTTTATACTAATAAACGTATAGCCTGATTATTGAGCGTGTAGTCTGTCCAAGTAACTGTATTGGAGTCGCGGACCGCGGTGCCACTCTCAGCGGCGTTGAGTCATGAGCCATACTTATATGCAAACTCGCAAACGTGACCTGGAAAAATGTTTACTTGTTTGCTCGAACGCCAATTACATTTTTATTTTCAACTCTATATTTGAATATGTCATAAATAAATATATTAAAGAACGAAATTTAAGTCTACCCACAAAACTAAACAATTGCGAAATAAACGACTGCCCTGAGAGAAGCAGAAAACCGAGTGAAGTGGAAAGAACTGTCACACACCGCTACAAAACGCTTTCAAAGACACGACCTTCAGCAATGAAGAAACGACACAGCAGAAGATGTAAGTAGGTACTAAAAAGAATTCGTATTTATGTTTAAGAAATTAAACAAAAAATTGAAGTAAATAAAGCTCCACCCAGGTGTTCACACACATGAATAATTTAGTGTTGTTCGAGATGCGTGACGCAAATTGTACACGTGCTGTTAGTACAAAAAATGTCTAATGTAAAGAAATTTTAAATTTTATAAGTATACCGTTTCATTTCATTCCATGTTAAACTTAATAATCTTACATGAATTTAAATTTACTCAAGTTATACTAAAATATATTTTGCTGGAAAGATTATTTATTAAAATATACTTACATATTTATTTCTCAATTTAACCAATTTTCTCATCAACCTTACGGAACATGAAGCTTATCGATCGCAGCAGTTACGGAAAGTTTTAATAACGTACATAAAATGTACAGATTATTCTAAATCTAGAGTTCATTCTAACAGCGTCTAGATATTAAATAAACAAGAAATGTCAAGAAATTGACAGCTGTGTAAAATTACAAAGTATTCTGAATAAATTGTTACACCTAAATCGCCCATGTCAGCATGAAATCAAGTGTTGCCATTTATAAAATGTAAGTACCATTTTATTTTAATTATTTTCTTGGACGTCAATCACTATAAAATGTTAATGTCAATTTGTATCACGTGTCTAATAATCTGGCTTTTGTTTTTACTTAATAATTATTTATGTACACTAAATAGTATGATGCATTTTCATTATTAATTTGAATTTCTGCGTAAGTGAATTTTGAATCTTTTGAGAAAGTCTCAAGCAATAAGTCATTTTTAGTTGCTAGACAGAACGCTTGGCTATTTTTTATAATAGTGGCTCTTCGAATAGGCCGAGCACAATCGCTGACGGTGAACGCAAACATGCCCGGCATACGAAATTCGACGGTCATTGTTGTCGGCAGGCGACGCGTACTATGTATACTAAATCTGAATACATCCTGTGGGGAGGGAAACAATCTTTTGTTCGACCGAGGATGTGGCGGCGGGGTGGATTTAGTTTTAAAAGTAATCAACCTTTTCAGCCGGCTGCCTTTTTTCCAGACCATTTTGCGGAAACAGTCTAAACAATGGACGTAACGAGGAAATGTGGAACTTATTGTTAGTTTTTTTTTTCGTTTAATATTTGTTAGGAAAGCTAGCTAAATATTTTTTGATGACATAAATGATTGTTAAAGAAAAATATGTATGTATGTTTTAATATAACTCTAGGCTCTCTAACTTTTAGTTTGGACTCTATTAATGGCTACTATTTTAGCACTTGTAATATTTAAACTTTATTTCCCAAAATCAAAGTACATAAATTGTTATTAGAAATCTTTTGAGATGAAATTTTGAAGTGAGAATCATCGCTTAATATACACCAAAAAATCTTGTAAATGCTTTTAAAAACAGAAGACGAACAAAAATGCAATAAATTATGCCAAGAGTGTCAATTACAAATGAGTGAATTCTTTTGGCGTTTTCGTCATAATCATAATAAACGGCTTGCACTTCCGCTCGGACGGCGATTTATAAATTGTATCTGTTATCGGCAACACGACACTAAAATCACATCACTCAGTTTAAAACTACATGAATCAATTTAATTGACAGTACATGTCAGATAGCGTGTTGTGTATTTTAAATTAGTAGCCAGGACGCTCTCCAGTGATATCGGTTGCGATATCTGTGTCTGAATTCGCACCACAAAAGGCTAATGTAATTTTCTTCGAACTAATATTACCTACATATATTACCTAATATGATTATATATGTGCTGGCTTAACACGCATACATTTTTCGGGGTGGCCCGACTAGTGAGGACCAATACGAGGGAGGTCCTTCATTAGCTCCCAGCAATTGCAGTGAGGTCGCGGCGCTACATACATATATAATCATGTATGTATGGCAACTCACGAAACATTTAATAGTAAAATATTACCCAAAGTTTTGTCATTCTATTACCTATCATGTGTGACGTATATTCCTGCACTGTGATCCTATATACTTCAATAATATTTACTAATGTAACTCAACAAGTTATAAAATAATTTCTTAAATATGGCAAAAATAAACACATCCAAATTTGTTATGAAGGGATACAGTTGGGCAGATCTAGAAAAAACATGTAACATTCTCGCTTTCTCATAAATATAATTTAATATTGTTGTATATTAAATTATGTTCACCAGTGGACTGAGAAGTTGATGAATCTGATAATGAAAAGTCCTAAAGAATCTGTACAATATGTAGCTCAATTGCAATATTTCCATGTATAGATCCATCGAACATTTTATTACACATTCGTCCGTCTAGGCCAGTTGATAGCGGGTTTAAGTTGAGAGGAAAAATATTATTTTGTGAGACCAGGACGAACGTTCAGTTGTTTTAGATGTAACATTTTATCCACATGTATTCAGTAATATATATACATATGTTGTATCTTCATCAACTGTTTCATTACTATATAAAATATACAGATAATTTGAAACTAGGTGGCCCTTTAAAAATATTACTAGGATTTAATGATTTTTTGGATTGAAAAGAACTTGAGGACTTGTTCTTTTAAAAAGGGTGATAATGAAAGCTGGTTAATATCTTCCCTACCTTGATGGTACTGCGTATATTATGTGTTTTATGTTCAATGTTAAATATGTTGCTACTTGATTGGATAAGAGAAGCTCGCATAACAAGTTCTGGAATGTTCTCTGCATAAAACCTGCTTGTCGCCGCGAAGCATTGGCGATGTTTATCGCGAATCTTGTGTAATAACGAATTTCGTAACACCGCACGGCGATCAATTGTTTGATTAACGCATAGCATTATTTTTCCAAACACAACCGGTTCAAATATTACTTCATGTCATTGTTTGCTGGCTTTTATTTGAATAATACAAACTTTTGTCTAATATTACTCACGCAATTTGTCTACGTGCGACTTATTTTGCCACATAAATATTTTTATTTTCAACTAGCCATTCGAATAACATAATTCGTCTGTAAATAGATGACCTTAACCACAGTCGCAGTAGGTACATACTTCTGGAAGCCAAACGATCGTTTGCCAATTGGTTCAATAAACAAGTCTGGAAGTGGTCTGGAAAATGTCATACATTTTTATCGTGTCATACTATTGCCACAATAGGTTATGTAAAACTGAATTATTAATAGGGAAGTAGTTGGTGTATTCGTCAACTTAAACAATTGCCCCTTAAAAAACTACGCACTTGCTAAACTGTCATAAATGTACTTAGTATTCTATTTCTGTGAATTAGATCTTAGAATTATATCTGTTTCGCGGTTAGCGTCCGGAGTATCCCCTTACTACCGCACTGGCGTCGCGGTCTGCTGGGTACTGAGCACAGATTATATTTTCAATTAAAATTGGTGGTGGACACAAGTGGAACGGAACCTCTTTAATATCTGTGGCATTATACGTCACATACAGAGAGTAAATTTGACATATACAGAGAGTAAATTTGACAGTAATTGATGATAGAATTGACAATGTGAAAGTTCATATGTTGGGTTCTATACCTACTTATAGGTATACTGTAATTGTACGGAATCAGAACTTAGAAATATACTTTCTGTTATTTATCAATTATTTTTAATATTAGTGTTCATCGTCTTGCGTAAAAATATGGTAGTTGTAGCGTGCCAGTTCTCATGATATGAAACAATTTATTGTCGCTGCAGAAAAAATGCAACGATAACAGTTAATGATGCGTTAAACTTTGTATTATATAACGCCGTAGGAATACGATTAAGCGTTTAAATCGATCGCGTATCGATCAGTTTGAAAAACCATTGGCGTGTTGTGGTTTCATAAAAACCGTTCCACACTTTCCAATTTTCCGAATACCTATCTACTTTTTGCGGAAATAATAATAAAAGTGTGGCACGCTATATCCTAGTTACATCAGAAAATTTGACCAACATGGTTTTAAGAGCGATATGTCTAAAATCATTTTCAGATCTCATTTTTTATTACGCTGTTCAGTAGTGAAATTATTTGAAAGTTCACGTTTTTGAAAGTACGATAAGGGGTTCCCGTTTTTATTAATAAAAACAATAGTTATTAAACATTGAAACCTCGCGATACACATCTTCAAAATCGCAGTAAAACAGAATCATTACAAACAAAATGTGTTACAATCTTTGAACCTGCCCATATATTAAATCTTCGTTTAGTTCGCAAATGTCCTAAGAAAACTGTTTATCAACATGTGTTTTGTACAGCTTGACAACGCGCAGACAACAATTAAGTAATTTTGTCACAATAGCTACCATCTGTTGTGTTGTGCCTAAATAAAATCAACGAGCCATTGTAGATTAATTCAACAGCGTTTAACGGTACGTGTCATGTCATGGCTCCTTTCCATGCCCTTTTATGGTAAAGAAACGAACGTAAGCGCTTAAGACTGGTTGAAAAAATTGTGATGAAAAAGAAATACAACCAAGGCAAGCGCCATATGGTCGTCAAACCGTCCGTCGCAGTGGCAACACTGCTTGTTTGATGCAATCAAATAAAGAACTCTTTATGTTATACGTTGGTTAATTACTTACTGTAAGATAAGCTACTGTCGGGTGATTAAATATTAATGCATAACTGTTCACTTTATTTTAATAAATAAAATAACAACTAAGCGCTGAGCAATCAATTTTGTTTGCTTTATATATCGTTACTACGTATATAATTTTATTGGGTTCAATGTTTTTAAAACAACACAGAACGTTGTCTTGGAGAATGCATGGATTTTCTTTGCCTTTTTTCCCGCAGAACTCTTTATGGTGGATACATACAAATTAATGATACAAAATTAAGTAGGTATTCATTTAAAAGGCAACACGCTCTGGCCGCATTGCGATAACAGTTAAAGCGAGGCTGCGTTTCATTTCAAACAAGCAGTCTGAATATAACCATAATATATATCCGTGAACATCTGTGTGTGTATGTATAACTATAACCATATTCGCAACCGTTCGTTGCGATGTTGAATGTTGTTTAGTAAATTTACAACATACCACATTCGAAGAATCAAGAATCAGGCGCGATTACCCTGTTATTTATGAAGCACATTCCCAAGAACCGAATATTATAATGTCACGCGATGGTACCAGAATTTTTCTTGATCGATGTTCGCGACTCGCAATGGCGTCGGCAGAGGGGAGCGTACACTGAACCGGTGACTCACCGCCCTCACCGGACCTCGCCTCGCGCTTTTCAGGGCTACCAAGTTGCGAAAGACGGGATCGAGAAAAATATTCAATGTACAAACCACTGGGAAATTAAAAACACGTAATAACACGAGGAGTATAGTACAATCCTACTCTTCATCAGTTAAGTTTACGTCCCATGGAATAGGTGGTAAGCCTATTGGCATACACACCAGGCACATATCCAGACTCTGAATCACAATATTAAAAACATCGATTTTATTTTGCGACTGCGTTGCGCTTGACTATGTGGGTGCAAACTTCGTTTTTAATTTAGTTGAGATAGATTTCCCAAAAACTTCTGATACTGCTTCACATATAGTAACATGAACTATGGTACCGTTATTCATATTTAATGGTTATAAAAAGGCAAAACGCTAAAAACCAACAAGCATACAACGCTTTCTAATCAGAATTAATATCAACAAGAGACAACCCTAAGCAGTCTCGAAACCGTAGAAAGTCGTAGTTATTAAAATTTCACCGTAAGCAGATCAGCGGCCTCAACACGTACCGTTCTGCTGATTAGAACCATAATTCATTACCGATGGTTGTCTGCGAGAGGAATGATCTTTTCATCATATAATTATACAATAACTACAATATAATTATATCTTAATACCACTCCTATATGGCTACCTGATTCCAAGCAAGGCGGAGGACTAACGAATTAGCTGATAAACTACATAATATAGATATCTAAACGCATACTTATGTTGGTTGCATAATATATAAGATGCTATTAACAGACTATACCTATGGATTTCCATGCTCCCATTTTGAGTGCAGGGCAACTTAATTTGCCTGTCTTACACACGACAAGGATCTAGCGACTTGATGAGCGCGAAACAGCGACGCCTACCCATGCTTCTAAATATTCTTTAGGATGGCCATATTTAAAGATGATAATGCAAAAAATCTTTGCCCTTTGTGCCACCATCTACTTTTTCATCTTTCCACTGTTGAATACGAGTCTCTTGTTCGAATGAGCAAGATATTGTTGTGTATAAAAGATTAGGTAATTATATTATTAGCAGAGTAGGGCTTATCACTTAAAGTGCAATAATCTGAACGTTCCACGAAATTCGAAATCAACGTCCAGTTCAGTAAATGAATCCGTTTGATAGGTAATTTGTAAGCAATTCGTATTTCAACAAGCCTTTTCAAAAAATGCGAATAATATGTTTTAATGCGATATTTGTAATCGACTCGTAAATAATCAGTTTTATAGCCGATTGTACGATTCTTAATCGTTGTATTATGTTCTAAGAATTTCTTGTATTTTGCTAACTACTACTTTTAAACAGTGTTATTCTAAATTTAAATTCAAATGCATATGTATTTT
>DWEE01001332.1:0-13651 GCA_018245755.1 Parelbella macleannani
TGGAGGCGCCGGGTATCGATCCCGGTACCTCTCGCATGCTAAGCGAGCGCTCTACCATCTGAGCTACGCCCCCGATGCAGATAGTGGCATAATGAATGTATGGGTGCCGCTTCATAGTCAGTGTTAACAAAGTACCTATGTACTTTCACTGTACGTGACATTGACGGGTTTTGCAACGGCGTGTTATTATAATAACGTGCATACAACAATAACATTCGAGTAGTTACTTTAGATTAATAATAAGTTAATTGACTGTTTGTAAGATTAAGATATTGTTTAAATCGACTAGGGTGTATACTGACTATTTTTAATGCGCACTACAAGTAACACCAAATATTCTATGTATTTTCATGAAATATAACAATAGATGATATATCAAATTATGACTATATGTGATTTTATATTTGTATATTTATAACTATGTATGTATGTATGCATTTCCTACTTACCACCATAAAAACGCATTCGACCACAGTCCTGTCAATCTCTTCATTACTGTCTTCTCTGTTTGGTAAGAGACCACTGATCATGTAGCACAGTTGAACCACCTAAATTTAAAAATTAATTTGCAAAATCTATTTTTAATTATTATAAGGGTAGGTATGTATACATAGTAAAATAGCAATTGCCGAAATAAGTAGGTCGACTACTGATTAATGGGGGAGGTAGAAGTCGGAAGAAGAAGAATAGTACTCCTGCATTATCGTATGCGACATCAATTTTTTGACTGACGACGTTGTTGAAATACCTCTAAACCAACAAATATCATTGTACCCTCAACATATACACCAACCAAATTGAGCGGTGTCTGCGGCACTATGGTCTTCAACGGCGTCTGCTGCTGCAGTCCGAACAGACCGAACACTATGTAGTTGATCGCGCCCGCGACGTAGTGGTCGAAGAGACCGGCCAGCTGCTCCCGCTCCTCCTCGTTGCTGCGACCCCGGAGCCAGCTGCGATGAGCGACGTATTCTTTTAGCGATCGGTTATTTTAAAAATAATGTCACATGATTAAAGGCGTAGGATGTTTGACACGCCACACATGAATAATTAATTAGGTTAAACACAGAAAAAAAACGGTAAATTTGAGGTTATGAACAATTTATCACAAGCCTCCCCCTCGTTCATGAACGAGACTGGTTCGTGCTTTGACCATGCTTAATAGTTTGCTGGCTAGGAATCCATCAATAGACATATTTCATTCGACACCCGCTGTATTTCACGAAGCACCCATGAATTATGTACAAAGTGTCTACACTACATAAACGAATTGGACTGTAAAAATCTGTAATGTTTGTGTAATTATGTATGTATAAATAAATAAATAAATAAATATTCAAGTGCTACGCAGTCATCAAACGACCATTTCTGTGGACTTACAAATTAGCAGGTAACATAACTCATTTATCATCTCATGTCTTCAATCGGTTAACTAATATTCTTTAAATATCGTTTGAAATTAATATCAGTATGATTATCAGATGCTTGCTCACTATGACAACTCTATATTCTTTTGAATCAGGTGGCCGTGTGCGAATCATCCCAAAATATCATTATATTACTTCGGTTAAAAATATTGAAAAATTTAGTTCGGATGCGCAGTTTTTAGAAAGTGTTAACTTTTCTTATAACTTATGTGCAGGCGTTGGAACGAATGGAGAGTAGATCGCGGGTCGATAAATGTAGATTCGATCTAACAACGTCCTCCAGAAGGTGGGTGATAGCGACTGAATGAGAGTAGTAAAGCACCAGTAACGTGTCACGTCTTGGAGAAGACCTATCCGTGGAGTAGAGGCTGTTATGATATAGCCGTTTATTATTAGGTACTATTAATAATATTCGACAGTAAATATTCAAACATGGCAGCTTAATATCTACACTAAAAGCTCTGTCTTAATTCAAATGACGAACAGGTCGATCGCCTCATGAATAACTAATACATTTCGCAGTTCACGACATCCAAGGCTACACGTAATAAGTTATCTGAAATATTCTAACCGTATTTATTTGATCTTCCAAAGGCCAAATGGGTTCTACGAAAAGCTAGGAGACGTAATCTTTGACTTGACACTTATTTATTTAATTATAATCTAATGTTTTTACAGCCATAACGTTTAGTTCGAAACGAAATGATGAAGTTATATTAACTTTTTATTTTTATTGCTTTCAATATCTGAAATTGAACGTTAAGTTAAACAGGTCACAAAAAAGGTTCGAGTCTTATTTTTTAAATTTAAAACATGTTACACGCAGAAAGATATAGACGCTCTGACTTTTTACTAGACACAAAAGTAACTAAACGACCGAGGCTGAATGTAAAGACGATAATGTTCTACAGAAACAAGAAAAACCGTGGTATTTTTAATTACTAATCATTGTGCTATTCTCGTTTTGAAATTATTTTAACACGACAAGAATTATTAACAATAATAACCTATAATTAATACTGTACTAATGTTGATTAACGTAATATAGATAAACATAATAATATAAAAAGCATGTAATGAAATGGGTTATTTCCTATACATGGGCGTATGTGTATCCGTAGCACGTACATATGTTCATAAGAGTGCACCGTATATATGTGTATGTGTTTATCTGTGCGTAGTATATATGTATATGTGCATAGGACGTAGGAGTATGCTCACCGTGCGCGTGTGTGCTTTGCGTAGATGTGTTTGTAACGTGTACGAACTTACCAAACGTGCGCACGTATGCTCAGTATGTTACATATGTGTGCCTAGCGTTTACGTACTTGTATGGAAATGTACGTGTATGAGAATGATGTAAAATGGAGCATCGTTACGCATTGAAAGGCGTTTCTAAGGACATTCTACTGCAGCAAGATGAAAACTTCAAATATGCTACAACATTTTGCCCAGAATGTAGCTACCGCAACTATAGTGTTATCGCCGCGTTTTCCTGCCTCATAATTACCACCATCAGCTGATACTCGCATCCGTCAGCTAAACAAGTTCTTTATTAAACAAGCACACTTACTTGATACCCATGTTCATACATTCGGCTGTTGCCATTCCAGTTATCCCCATAAGCATATTGTTCGTCAGCTTAGCCACCTGACCAGCACCCACTTGCCCGCAGTGAAATTGCTTGGCTCCCATCGCCTGCAGCATTGGCAAGGACCTATCAAAATCCTCTTTACGTCCACCGGCCATGAAGGCTAGAGTCGCATTTTGGGCGCCCATCACACCTTAAATCAGAAAATTTTTTATTTACTTCATTTAACAACTCAGACAGCCTTCAAATTGATGATCTTAATATGATGGCTTGTATTATATGTAGGTCTCAATGTTTCAAAGGACAGTTGAAGAGATGCGTTAAATATTTACTATGTCGATTGTCGACAAATCTCGCTCAGGAGCTGCACGCTGCCTCATAAATAATAAGACTTGCGAGACTTATTCTTCATTCTTACTCAATCTGTCACATACAAACTCTATTATGTAAGTTTTTGTCTAGCATTGTTCTTATGAGATAATTATTTATTATGACATATTTGGAATGTTATATTAACATGAAGTTATAATCCCAACATACCAATATCCTGCACAAAGAACAGCAAAAGATAGAACATTATATGATTTGTAGTTCACGAGCCAGGTTTAAATAAATGAACAATAAATTGAATATAAATAAACGAAAATGTCAGTTCCAAGAGCACATAATACATATTAATAGAATCTCACAAAGAAATAACTGTGAATTACTGATACAATATTTCATTTGATCTTATTTTATACGGAGAGGTATTCATAAATGATGAGAGAAGCAAACAAGAAAAATGTTACTGTCGGGGGAGAATTTTGCGAGAATCGTACACGCACTAAGCTTCAGGACAGCGACGTTTTTAATTCCAGTAAAATACAGCAATATTATAATATCATCACGCCAGGTCCCTCACGGGGCAGGAAGAAAGCACGGGGTGCCGAATGCCTCGATCCTTACAGATCCACTGTATTAATAAAAATAAGGTAATAGCTCTATGCAAACGATGAATTACATACACTACAAATTATATAAATACTTAGTTAGAATATACAAAAGATATAATAATACCATGCAATATAGTAAACACGAGTACATGCAATTACAGTATAAACAGTAATAAATAAACGATAGAAATAAACAGAAACACGTTTGTATGTGTATCATCGATCTTTGCATATGTCCACCCACAAGGTAAGGCAGTAAGTAGGCTATAGTAGGACATTGTGTGTCGTTTTTTAATGTTCATTATTAACGCCGTATCAAAGAGCTATAACTTTCGCCGCGACCTGAGGAAGTAAGACCTCAGATAGTCAAAAACTAGTCGGGTCATCCCGAAAGTATCCCCAATCATAAGTTACAATAAGCGATATCCGCTCTCTCAAACGCTCCTTTTAAATCGACGAGTGGGTGACAAAGCAAGATTTTCCACATCGCCTCCTGTAATAATTATTACAATCTTATTATTCGAGCGAACAAAATCGAGACAGCTGTCCTGACGTCTGATTAATCTTCCATCTAACAGTTTTATCTTATCGAGTTGTTTTTCACGGCCGCCATTATTGCGCTAATGTGTTTGCTGTTGGTTTGATAAAATTTATTTTCTACACTCAGTGCTCTGATTACGTGAATCGTGTTCTCCATTTCTAATGCTAGTGCTACAATGTAACGCTTAATTAGATTTATGTATCTATGACAATAATTCTTTATTATTCAGAACGAAGGTGATGTAAGATTACACGAAGATTTTATAAGTGCCTTGATTTGAATGCGCGAACAGTCCATGTTTCAACAACTGAACACAATTACGCTACCAATATTCCAGCAAGCAGCTTACGTTAATAGAAGAGAGACATTCTCACATTCAAACCGTGGCATGACGATGTCAGATTTTATGACGTCATGACCACGCCTATTTTTACATGTTTACATCATAGTACGTAAAAGAGTCATTTCTAGTCAACGTCAACTAACTTATTATGATTGAAATTACGATCAGTATTCATTCTATTCGAAAATTATTTAGCTTTGCTTTAAAAATGGGTTCGAATAGTATTTACTATCACTTTAATGTTATTTAAGATTAATATTAGGTACCTAGTATTTTATTTGCAGTAAAGCCAGTAATAAAGACAGTTTTGTAACTGACTTTATTAACATTTTCGCGTTACTTTTTCATCGAGAAATTTGAACAATACGTTGTAAGGGAATTGACTGTTATTCAAATAAAAACCATGTTAATAAAATCGTATTTATGCGTTTCAATATGCATTGTCATCCATCTTTTATCGTTCCCTAGTTTGAGAAGAGTACTTTCTCAAAGTGAGGACTAAGACCAAGCACTGACACCCTGGCCACGTACACGTTGGAAGACTTCACACGACCTAGAAAACTTCATGGAGAATTCTAAAGTATGCACCTTACCTTACGACATTTGCTTCACTTTAACAACAAGTGATTTCAACTGTTAAAACGCATACTTTTTGTAAAGCGATGTGCGATAGAAATTCAAACCAAGACCTTAAATTTGGAAGAATATATTCAAAAGCATTGAGTTATCAATATTCAATATACTACGTGACAGAAGACATTGATTGAGACATCGCTACAATCGTATTCCTCATACAAAAAACAAATAAATTTGACGAAGGTGACATTACAGGTTATAATGTTATCAGCGAAATATGGATACGAAACACGTACAAAATGCAGAAATAATGATACATCATACGATAACGCGTTATCTTTTAAGGTGATAAAAACGTAAATCTGAAACCTAATTTCAATGAAGATATCAAAGACTGTCTAAGTAATTATTTACAGAAGATAACGAGGTCATTATATAACTTGCTGGTTACTATGCTCACTGAGCATGGCAGTCTTTACAAAGGTTAGAATGAAGTTGTAGTGAGACTTGTGGAAATACAATCCACAATATACAGCATCAATAGAAAATATTAATATTACCAGCCTTATCCGTTTTTAAATGGAATTAATATTACCCAATCTAGAGATTACACGGACGAATTTTACACGGACGGAATACGCAAAAATCTCTTCATATCTTCTCAAATATTGTTAGTATGAAATTGTGAATTATTTGACAATGCAACAGGGTAAGTTTTGATTATCTAACATAGATCCGTTTGTGATGTATTTCTGTAAGATACTCATGTATTCAAAGCACAAAACAAAACCGTTAAGGCAAGAGGTAGGCAGCATTGAATCTTCCAGTGTCCAGATACAGTCACAAAATTATAACAATTTCTTTAATGGAATTCATTATTTCGAAATATATTGCGTAATACCTTACCTCCAGAAACAGGTGCATCGATAAACGATACTCCACTTTTAGTAGCAACAGGGAAAATTTGTTTAGGTACGTTTGGGTCTACTGTGCTTGAATCAATGAGAAGACTGCCTTTGGGTGCCTAGAAATTAGAAGTAAAATGGTATCAAAATTTTTTTTCTCTTTTATTTAATAAAGAAACATAAAAATTATACATTTAACTGGCATTTATAGAAAATGGTTCACGTCTGTGTAGAAATGAATCCGTAACGGGTTAAGAATGGTAAAAAGTTTATAGTTTTCGGTGAAATATATTTTATCATCATAGGACATAGGACATAAATACCTTACCTTACAAAATTCAATTTTTGCTGATTTTTTACTTTTTACACTTGATTTATCGGTGTTGAGGTAATATCTGACAATGATAATTTAATTGGAAAGAGCTCATAAGAACGAAATGCACGGGTTAGCACATACATGTATAATCATTTTAAAATAAAATTTGTGTACTGACACGAGCAACTACGCCATCCTTGCCAAGATATGCTTCTAGTACTACTTTGTTGCTAGGCAGGATCGACACAACAGCATCGACACCTTCAACAGCCGTGGCGATGGAGTTGGCTGCAGTCACACCATCCTTGGCTGCAGCTGTTAGAGCGTCCTTGGATGGATCATAGCCACGGACATTGAAGCCCTGAAAACAAATTTTGAAAAAAATCTTTGTAGTTGACTTTGTTATAAATCGGATATTGAAAAAAGGTTGTCATGACGGCACTAATGGTTTTTGATAACAATTTATCACATGCAGTTATTGCAAGTGCAATTTTAGAGCAAAAATAGGATTTATAAGTCACATAAGAACACACGAGCAACGCAACAACCGTTGAGCAAAAGTTATGTCGCCGTGGTCGAAAAAGGCCAGGAGTATTCAATAAATTTTTGATCACCAAATTATAGAAAAATATGCAGCTTCAATAATTTCATAAGAATTACAAGAGAATATTACAAGAAATAAGAAGCTTGACTCTCAGATATTGTATTATCTATCGCAACCCCAAAATTGAAATATTATTCCGGAAGCGGTTTACTGAACTTTAAGAGCGGCGAATCCACCCCTTTTATCTAATGAAATAAAAGTTATTTAATGTGTTTTTCATTGCGGATCCCCTCCGACCTGGAAATGTTTCACGCAAAAAGCACCCATCTGCATAATTTACCATAATCTTTGCATAAACTGGATGGATTTTAATTTTAAATACCACTAAGAGCAGCATTAAATGGCTGCTGGCTGTGATTTTTCTTAAATATTCTATGTGTTTTAAGTGGACTTCCTGGAGCCAAAAGTCTTTTGTGTAAATAATCAAGAAATAATCAAGGATATTTATTTATTCACATCCATGTTTAGTTCTGATGAGTAAAGACCTTATGCAGTAGTAACGCGATAGAATGTTATTTTTTAAAATACAGAGAGAAAAAACAAAACAAATGGAACTAGACGTATCCTTGCTGCGTGCTCGCTTTCTCTCTGAAGAGCTTATCAAATACAGACCTTATGGGAAAGACTAAATCAACACATCGCAGTATTTCGAGAATACTTTAAAGAGCAGATGAAACTCTTGAATCCGTCATACAACAGGTTGGATAACTAAACGTGACTCAAATGCAAATTGTTATACTGACATATGTGCTTCTTTATGCTATTTATCTTTGAATAAAGTTATTTTCTTTGTTTATACTATCTTTTAGTACAATTACGATATACATCGTTTACAATTTTTTCCATCTTCACGCCTGTATATCTCTCGATCAGCAGTCGCGCTTGCAACCATACGACCGTCGACCATCAAGGCAGATATCATTTACATTATGCATATTATGTACATACAAAGCAACAGACTTAACAAATTTGGTATATGTGCCGTGTATATATATGCATCTAGTAAAAACCGGTTATTTTAATATTACAACCAGACACTCCTGTCTTCTTTATCTGTACAGATGTATAGATAAGCGTGTCAGCAGCCTGACCGGCCGGAGCCACGCAATGATGATATAATCGACAAATGTCGGTCAGTTCTTATCACAAACACAATAACATATATTGTGTCTAGTTATATATTAAACCTACCCACCATCCACACATTGAGACGTATGATAACGGTTTAAAGTATGTATACTCCGCAGCCTAACCCGCATGTTGAGTGAGTGAAGAAAGCTCGAATGATAGACAAAACTCGATAAAAAGAACTTTTAATAAATTAAACCAAGGTCTTGGCCATAGAAAAGTTATCTTCAGATCTGAAAGCAATATATAATATTGTCACGCGTATTACCTCTAGGGGGAGGCAGAGATTACAATTATTTCCACTTGCAACTGTCTTCTCAGACTTTCGTCTTCTTTAAATTTTTTAAAGTTGTTATACCTATGTACATGCTCGTCTATTTAAGGAACTCTTGATCTGGCCTTTTTATAAAATTAATTCGATAAGATATTTCCAAGTATGTACGCCCAGGTCAGCCTCGCCTTATATTCACCGTCATTCATTATTTCTACATGACCAAAAAAGCATCACCTTCCTACTCTCAATCTCACATTTTTTTCACACTACATCGTTCTTTTATTACATAACTTTCAATTGTATCAGCTAAAACAATCTCTTAATAATAATAGAATAACTGAAAGTAATCCTGTAGAAGTTTTATACAAAATTGAAAAAAAAGCTCTTTTTTGTCCCTTATACCTAATAGTAGTACAATTATTTTACTTACAAATGGCGACAATACAACCACAATAAGACTAATGTACATGTTTATATAGGATGATATTGAGTTTTACACAATCCACACAGTTTTTTAAACACCAGAAGCTTTTAAAAACTTTCAAATAAAATGTAAATATATATATCTTTGCATTCGGTTTATAGCAAAAAATATATCACATTATTTATTGGATCTTTACTATATTACTTTCTAGTAAAAAAAATCCAAGTAGAAACTCGGAATCTGCATCCGTGCCCGGTGTACGGCAATAGGCTAGTTACCTGTACCATCGTACTACGTAAACGGAACTGGTGAAACGTGGGACTGTATAACACTCTCCTGTTTACCCCTTTAGGTACTACAGGCGTGAAGTTACGTAATTTAACAAACAGATCAGTTATAATAAAGTTGGAATCTACATGAAGAAATAAAATTCCAACAAATTAATTTTTCTTTGCCTCAAAGATAAGTAAGACAGACATTTTTATCTTGTTCCCACGTCATTATGGGTGTAATCGTATTTCATCTTTGATCGTACACAGCCACGCCGTTTTTTACATTTCTTCTCGTTCTGAGAAATAATCTAATAAATGTCATAATTTTAACTTTACGTGTTATGTTATAACGCCAGATCCTTACGGGACAGCAGAGAGCAGGAAGTGGCCAATATCGCTATCCTTACAGACCTAACATGCTTTTACCGTGCTACAAAACTGACCACGCTGGTGACAAGTACACCCTTACCCTGCCAACACGTTAGTTGATATCCAGGCTACAGATTCGAAGTTTCCAATTAGTTACGATAATACTACTAAAAATTTCAAAAGCCAGATTTTTAACGAAGATATTTAATAAACTTATTGAAATTAATATTATCACTTCCCTTATAATTTCAGAAATCTAATAATCTTTAACAATAGTTTAAAGTTAAAATATATAAATAAAATAGTACAAGCTTAACTAAGTTTGTTGGATTTTTTAAACTTTTAACAGTGACAAAAAAATACACAGATTTATACCCGCTAACCAAATTTTTTCAAACGCGAAGAAAAGATGAGGTAGACTGCTTAAATGAGAAAATATGACTGAACTCTTCTAATTGAGTGAGACTAAAGGTGAAACCCAAGATATATTTTACGTAAGAAGCCAAGTTCCACTAAGATTTTTTACACTAAATTGATCACCAGGAGAAATCTAAGTCTAGATAGGAGAACTTTAGAGGCGATAATATATTTAAACAGTTCTCAAAATAGGCTATAATTATCTCGAAGCGTTAAATATTAGTAAAAATGGTTCTCTACACAGTCAGAAATCCGAAAAAATTTAATTGTACCTATTTAAAAATAGGTATTTATTTACATCCAGAAAATTCTTCATAGAACACCGGCGGCTTGTAAAAACAGCACGCTATTGACATCAAAAAACGAGTTATAATGAAAGAAGTAGACTTTAATATTCAAGCAGCATGTACTTCAGTTACCACGGAATCTATCTAATAACAGAATATTAAAGTTCACAGTCAAAACACTAATTAACATTCGAACGAAGTGACTTTGTGATTTGTATGTATATTTACCTTTTTGACCAGATTGGCTGCCATAAACCCTCCCATGTTTCCGAGGCCAAGGAAAGCGACATTTTTGTCCGCTTTCGAGCTGTACGTCCTTGTTGATGTCAGCAAATACCGGGTTGTGAACGAACGCGCCGCCATCTTGGATTCCGGTTTAAAATAACACGTTCGAACAGTGGCGCCCGCGCAACGCGACTAACAAGTCAATTTGCCTACACGCGTTTGGATACACGATACGGTATTGTTTATTATTCTAAAAATTACATTATTTTAATAGCACATGGCTTTAGTATTAGTTATGTATTCAAAACCTTGAATCTCTTATCACAATTTCATTGCAGTATGGTTGAACCAGTCTCATCTATTAAATGTTATCTTAATAGAGCATAATAACTAAAAAGAAAAACATGACACTTTTATTTTTAACCACCATTTAAATAAACCTAATAAGGCATAGGCCATAAAAGCAACCACAAAAACTTTTAAATCACGCAATATAGGAAAACCATTCAAAAATACGCTTCACTTTGCATCTTACAACGAACTTCGAAATCACAAAATATTTATTAGTTATTACTAAACCACGCAAAGTCTACACAACCAAGAACAACTCGTGCATATGCTTAGGTGTCTATTAAAAAAATCTCTGTGTCAGAATAAATAATGAAATCCCCACTTTTAAACAAAAAGACAACACAAAGAAAATACAGTCTAATTTATAAGACATTGCAGATTTAATAGACATGATAAATGTATTTTGCTTATAAAATTCAATACATAAATACTGTACCGACATCTGTGGTATTAAAAAGACTCATGTTATTTTAATTTACTTATATCACATTCAGTCATAAATACAGCTTAAGCCAGTACAACCGTATTGTGTAATATAATATCGAAAACAAATAAATAATGCGAAAAGTAGTTCAACTTATTAACTTTAATGCCTATGAATTTTCACTTTTCTTTAC
This sequence comes from Parelbella macleannani, assembly GCA_018245755.1. Taxonomy (NCBI): domain Eukaryota; kingdom Metazoa; phylum Arthropoda; class Insecta; order Lepidoptera; family Hesperiidae; genus Parelbella; species Parelbella macleannani. The sequence continues at coordinate 11,603 of DWEE01001332.1, forward strand.
GCCCCCGCGATTTTTTTGGGACAAGTTAAAGATAAAGTTCTCAAATCAATAGAAAAATAACATTACAGCTGTAACGCTATAAATATTAAAATATTATTATACTTTGAGCATAAAAATCTAATATATAACTTAAAAAATCAATCATAATTTCAGGAGCAATGTTGCTGAACATACATCTAAAACTAGTCAGCCGTATTCCAATTTATATACTAGTCAAACTAACAACAGACTCGGTGTTGTTTTGTTGAGAGTTTTGCCATAAAAAATAACTAAATCCATACGACTTTCAAATTGGAACTCGAACAAGCTTTTTCGTCCTGTTTTTTCAGTAATTTCATTTTGTTTAGCGAGCGTAGCTGTGTTTATTTTCGTTAGTTCCTGATTGTTAATAAAATTTCCGAAAATTTGGATACACTTTGTTTATACTGTTTTCTCGTCAATTATTATTATCGAAGAATCATTCACTAATATTTCATTGGACAAAATTCAATCGCAAAATGCTCTAACAGCTAATTATTATATTCCTTATAATTGCTAATAATAATATTTTTTATTTTAAATATAATATTTTATAAACGTTGAAAAAATCCGGTGCAAGTATCCGAATGTATGATAACATTTATCAGCGATAATACTAACCTTCTTTTATTCATAAATTTTGGCGCCCCAAGGTCATGGTTTGACGCAGTTATTTCTACGAGGCAGAAAGAGGCGTGGTCATAATAGAAAATTGTCTAAAAATACTTCACAAATAACTAATTTTTTTACGTTGCCGACTTGCTAACAAGACATGTGTAGGTGTGCTTAAATAACATAATTGGACTGTAGCCATACTGCAACATGGCTAACTTTATTCAATTTTTGTTATTTTAAAAGAGTGCTGGGAGTTTTTTTTTCTGTGGCTTTTTTCTTCCGGTCTGGCCTGAGGGGTGCACAAAGCCGAAGTACAATGACTAAAATATGACCTTCATTCAGTGTATGTATATACCTTATAATGAATAAAAGAATTTAAAGTTGAATTTGAACAAGCAAAATCTGATATTTTGTTTGAATAAAAATCAGGCGGATATAGTACATGCCTAACCGCATATTTAGCGATAAACAACTGGATTGACGTGTTTATTCAAATTTGAAATTAGAATATGTCGAAGGTTGTTAGTCGTCTAAACATCTACTACTTTAGACATATATGTATGTATGAGCAGAAGCATATATTAACATTGAAAATGCAAAGCTTAGTATAACACTATAAAAAAACTAACGCCCCATAGGTATACATACACGTGTTTACATGTTTGTTTTCGGTTCTCTCTGATTATCCCATAACCGATTAAGGCAGTATAATAATAGCAATAAAAGATAATGCTTAACATAATGGTGTTTTTTCAGACCTATCTGAGGTCTTCATGCTGCTAATCGCAGTGAGGTCGCGACGGACATGGAATCATCATTGTAGTGCAGTATTTTGTTAGTGTAGTATTCTTTTCATGTACGGCATGTCCAATCTGGATTTGACACGGGGACAACAAATCCAAAGAATATTCCGGGCTAAATAAGCTTTAAAATAGAGATGCCCAGTGATGTGTCTACTGTGCCAAATTATGTCCACGTCCATGCACATTTCTTGCAATACGACGTAGTTACCATTCAATGGCTCACGTGGTTATATTATATACCATTATTACCATTAGATTATATACCATTACATTAGATTTATGTTTTATATATATGTCTTATAATAAAACAATAGTTCGATTTTGAATTGATAACATCTTTAAGCAGTATCCAGCGTTCCGTAAACAGTTATTTCAATTTATTCAATTACCTTATAAATACAGATCTATATAAAAGTAAAAAGAAGACAAACAAAGTAGCTCAGTCCATGAAGTTTCATTGACCTTAAAAAACTAAAGGAATACTCTGATTTTATCAGCTTTTCACCCCATTGCGTCGCATAGGGTTGGCAGTCATTTCACTTCTATAGAAATTACGTATAAACGTAACATCACGCCTGTAATCCCCGAAAGGGTAGGCAGTGAAGTGTAGTAC
>DWEE01001333.1:0-13650 GCA_018245755.1 Parelbella macleannani
ATCACATGGATCATTGTATTTTTTTTAATCAATGAATACTTGAGTTAGGCAGACACACGAATATATAAGTATATGCTAAGATCATGCTAAACGATCCCTGAGACATAAATTAAGTCAGGGTATTACAATATATTTCCATTTGCAGTAAGACATTTGGATTCGAAGAATATTGAGCTCAGTGGCGTGCTATTGGAGAGGCCTATGTCCAGCAGTGGACATGGTAAGCTAATGGTGTTAATGATGATGATTTGAGTGTGATTCTAAGGGATACTTCAGTAATATCTGAGATAGCCTAAGATATATTGTGGGTAACAGTAAACAGTAATATGGTGTATACTTATTAACTAACAAAAATTTTAAAAAAAGTTTTAAGATTAACGGAAGGTTTTCTCGTCTCATGCAACCGACTTAATCGTCGCATTGATATAAAACTATCTTGAGAAATAGCTGTAGTAGGTATTAAAACAGCGACACGAGTTGAGTATTTCCTGTTACAGTTGTTTCAATATCCAACACTGCTTTAGGATTAAGATTAAAGTTTTGTTTATACTCGTACCCAGTTCTTGGATTTCATGGCAAAGTGTGTAACTGTACTTTGGAGTTGCAACATTATTCCATTCACTGGCATTTATCAAATTTCCTTGCACTAGTTGCGGTAACTGCCATTAACTGACAAATCTAATTCGAGCGCTTCGCTTGTATCGTTGCACGTTTGTATATACGTTGTATACACATATGTATATATATCTACTCGTATATTGTGCTGCCTCAGTTTATGTCTTGACCATGATTCTTTTTGTATGATTGTATTATGTCACGATTTTTGCTATTGATGAATAACAAAGAGTGAAAAAGTAGCAGAAGGAACTAAATACTAGTTATAGCTAATAGCGTACATTGGGCGTTAAACCGTGCTCTGCGATCCCCAATCCCAGCGTGGGGGTTATGGACAAAGATCCCTCAGAGTAGGACTATATCAACACAGGACCTAGATGGGCTGATAACATGCGTTTATCTGTGTGAGAAAAATGAGTCGGAAAAATATTTGACAAAATATGTGATTTATCTATCATCTGTTATGTGGTATAGAGTAATACGCAAGAGAAATCTCATCAACGTATGTGTGGGTATCGTATTAATATTTTTTTAATAACAAGAAAGAGTATGCCGCACGTTGTGGCATCTTAAGGTGAGTAGATTTCTTTCAGCTTTATAGCAAGTGACATTTAATTTTAAATATACGTGGAAGTGTAGTTAGGGTCGTGTGTTACTATTTGAACTGTAGATCTCTTAAATGGAAGGCTGAAATCTAACTCAATCCAACTATCCCTGTTAAGCCTATATTTGTGTTAAGTTGGTAGGTAGTTGAAAAGAATTGAACATTCCGTAGATTTGGAACAACTTGAAAAATCTCTCCACAAGAGCCTTTGGGAGAGATTTGTCTTTGTCCAGTTTTGGTGTGTAGAAAACATATTTATTACAAACAGAAAATGCTGGAGGAGTTAAAAATTCAATTTCGTTTCATGTGATTAAATGTAATAAAAGCTGGATAGTATAAAAACAATTGTTTATTTTGTAACAAACATAATGAGTAGAATCATCGCATTCGCAAGCTATTTATTTTAGAAAAATTTCCAACTTCCGTTCGTAAATGGATATATTTGAAAGAAAGGTTATAGTTCATAAATAATAGAGAACACAATACGGAATGACAGCGAATCTCACGAAGATAAGTATCACTTAAGTAGCTGTTCTCTTAAGCTCTTCAAGTCGTATTTCTCGACTGATGCTTTGACAAGGCGTCGATGCCTTTGTACAAGCAGAACACGGGAAGCGCAGTTAAATAAACTGAACGAGCTTTTATAGACGCATCTTGTGTTAGAATCTCTTTAAAACGTTTCTAAAGAACGGCTCAGGTACGTTTTGTAGTAAAGTCATTATTAATGTCTTAGTAATGATATGTTTTGAAAAAGGTCCCGAGGAAAAAATTGTTATATTGAATAGAAGAATTTGTTCGAAATTCAAATTTAAATTATTCTTTATTTTGGGTAATACGTTAATATAGTAATATCAACGTTTAAAAGCGCTCTACTCGTATGTTCTGCCTTATTTATACAGGTATGAAATTGTTAGAAGAGTATATTTAATATTTTCTGGAAATCCAAGAATTTTGTAGTGGTAAAGTATGAATTTGACTGCTTCGTTAGTCTAGTGGGTGCAAGTGCAACTCCATTGCGACAAGTCCTGGGTACGATGCCCGGGTCTGGTTCAATTGGATTTTTCTATATTAAAAATTCTCAGTGATTGGACGGAGTATCCATTTGAGTATGGCATGGTAACAGACTTACCAGAGCCATAGAGATTCCGTAGTGGGCACTATAATATAAGAAGTAAACCATAGAACCACTTCTCTGCTTACCGCTTTGCTCAAATACAACCGTAATATTATTACGATTTCAATTTTAATAATATTTTTGCATATATGTACTATGTATACATACTTAGGTTTCTCTTGACTTGCGTTCAGACATAGCGGCCAATTAAATTTTATTGGTGTACACTGCGCGAACTGCCAAAAGGGAATTGCACTACGGAATATGGACGAAGTTTCGTCTAACATAGCTTTGCAAGTCGCTCCAACGCCGTATTAGATAATATTGATTTTTAATACTGCAAATCTTGCTGTCGACGCCATAGTTTTATATTTATCATTGTACGTTTCTTTAAATAACGTGTATAGATAATAAAAACATATGTATGTCTATTTGGGTTTTAATGCTTTTTCTAACTTTTAGTTTCGTCTTATTAACTATAGGTATTAACTACTCCGAGTCACTACTAGAAATACTAAATTAGACATTCTAATAGTATCCGACATGGATTTGAACTCAGAACCTCCCGATCGACAATCGCGGTTGCAACCACTCGTCCAACGAGGCAGTCATTCTGAACATTATATCAGTATAATCCTCTGATATTGATCATACAAAAAACCTTATTATAGTTAACTGAATGTTCTTTATCAAGAATAAAAGGACCACATTCTTTGTAAATAAATCCTCACGACTATAAATAGGAATAGATCGCATTTTGTTAAAGGTCAGATATCTGTGAGTGTTGCCATATGCTGAGACGCCTTTTATCTGTTAAGTAAATGCTACAACTTTTTTCCTTGCTACAATTGTTGCACTTTTTATTTTAAATTATAGTAAAGTTTGATTGATTGATATATTGTACGCTATTGTACATATTTGTATGTATTTGTACGTTTAATGTACGTATTTGCATATTTTCTTTATGTTTTTTCTCAGAGACCCAAATTGTTAAATAAATAAAATAACAAATTTGAAGAATATACACATCCAAAGCAATAATAAAATTAAATAGTATACTTTAATACATATGTATTTTTAATATTACCCTAGGATCGATTCAGTTTGATGTAAATGAAAATTGAAATAAAGCACTGTTATTTTCGTCGCGGGCCCACAAAAGAGAATTGCATAGTGAAATCCGTGGAGGGATTTTGGCTCGAAAAATCTGTTCTCACTGTTTTATTTTATGTACACGACGATGCAGTTATACGACTATAAAGCAGTTTTGGACGCATCTAAATTTGAGCCGTAAAAAGTGTTATAATTAATTTATAATGGCATATTTGATTGACTGCATACTGCAAAGGCACAATATAATTTTTATAGCCCATGTCCTGTTCAATTATTATCAATTCGCTGCTTGAAAAATAGTTCAATATTGGTCAGATGAAATAATTTTATCAAAAATATCTGCTACCTGGATACTGTACCTTTGGGTCAGTATATACCTATTATTATGGGAAAACTTTTTTATTTCCGACAGTCCAAGCGAATTTATTTTCATAGCGTCCTAAGAATTTCGTTAGGGAAGTTTAAAATGGAAAACAGAAAGCTAAATTGCATGTTCGCAACACAAGTTAGAGTTGTAATACTTTATAAGTACGGAATTAGCGCGCTTACCTTCATCGGTTATTATGTTGAGACTGCTGTAGCTCAAATGTTACTTGAAGTCATTAGTAACAGAGAAATATTATTTTATTTTTGTAAATCGCATGGTGAACAACCATTAAGTCGGAATTATATCGCATTTCGACGTTTTCAATTACCACGGGAAAAATTATAGGTTTTATCTGATCGTATGAATATAATGTGTGAGTTAAACAACAAACAAACATATAAAGGGCGAAATCTACCAATAAAATTCAAGTGAAGTAGTGCCCACTTTGTCGTGGATAAAAATGGTGGTCAAATGACAGTCATTTTCGTTATCAAAGAAAGTGATGCCCAAGGTAACCAGACACACGCTAAGTCTATGACTACTAACATGTAGTTTAACTGAATTTAGTTTAAGTTAACTGTTCGGTAAGTACTTTAAAAGGTTGTTGTCGATAGCAGGAGGATAGCAAGCACCGATAGACTTAGCGCTGTTGGCTATGAATAGTAATGAAGAAAAATTATGTAAATATTTTTTTGGTAAACACAGCACTTAAAAATATTTCAACTAATAATATTTACGAATTGTTCTTTGTCTCGCCCATGTAGGAATTTAGTATAATGATGTAAAAATAATAATTAGAAAACTCTTATGCATGTATTATAAATATGTTGACTTTCTTGAAATTGCTTAAGAGTAAATTGTAGGTTCGACGCTGCGTTGTTGCCAAAAGTAAAATGTAAATTAATTTCTAAAATTTTATTACAAGAAAGATATTGCTAAATTCACTTTGGAAACTTTTTTGGACTGTACAGTAATTAATGGTCTGCTAAAAACCGCTACGTTCTTGGCCAATATCCATTAACATAGGCGATTTTATACAACTTTTATATTGTTTTGACAGTATAACATTAATATATAATTTTTGGCGTAAGCTTCCATATTAAATTTGGTAGCGAAAATTCCCTATTAATTTTTGTAAATAATTTGGGTATTAGAGTACTTGGCATGCGTTGTCGGCCGTTGGAGTTGGTCGGTAATGTAAGCTAACAATTTTGATAGCTGGTCAGACTCTGTCAGTTCGTGTACGGGAGAGAAGAAAATGGTATTTTTAGAAGATTGTTATTTTCGAAATTAATAATATACTGAAATCCGAATTAAAAAGTGCTTTTTCTAATGTCTCACTACAATTACGGAAGCCGATTTGCTTTCAAAGTGTATACAGGCATGAATACATTGATAATTATAAATTTGTGCGCAAGGTAATGTGTAACCTTTTCTTCCATCTATTACGACACAGTATATTATACTATTGTGGTAAAAATTGAAAACAAATTGAATACGAAAAATTCAAAGTACATTTTGTGATAAACTCCGAAGATTAAATAGTCTTTGGGGCCAAGTGCTCTGCGATGCGCTGCCAAGTGTTGGACTTGGCAATGTATCGTGCTGCATGATTGGCCGTATTTGCTGCTGCGGGCGAAATTACATTGTATTTATTGGCAGGTTTTATATTAGTTTCTAGTTATACCTTTATAACTTTAGTTTACATTTATACAGCTTATTTTACGAACTTCTTTATTTGTCTTTTCCTTAGCTTTTGAATAAATTTATAACTTTGATATACGAGTATGTAGGTACTTACATATATTGTTTATTTCCTTCATTATCATTGAAAGCGAACTCGCAGTTGTTTGGCCAGTTCTTTCCGTCACGTTAAAAGAAAATATATATTTATATGTAATTATTAACAATAATAATCGAACCATTTATCATTCCACTGTTGGAATATGGGTCTTCTCTCATATTGAGAGGGCTAAGGCCATAGTCTGCCATGCTGGCCGCACTTGCAAACTATATGAGATTATGTGAAGATAATTACTATATTTATTAATACGAATATTACGGACATAGTAGAGTGTGAGATTTGCTATAATAATTTAAGTTTACAAATACTTACAATAAAGAAATGAAATATCTATTTTTTACGTCTATTCTATCAATGTCAGATACTTAATAATCTGTGACAAATCAACAGTACAGAGTAGTTATTTATAGAGGCGTACTCTTGGACACCAGAAGTTCAGCACGCCCGAACTTAAGAATAATACAAATGATGGCCAAATTCCACCACTAAAGCACCACTATTTTCAATTGAATATTTTAAACAGAAAAATACAATTGACCTATAGTGGCAATGTAACTAGGTCTCAGAAACTAGTTACGCGCAAGTTAGTTCAATCACAATCGCATACCTACTGTGTGTTTCCTTTTGTTATTACCACACAATACTCAGAAACTACGCATAACATATAAAGTTTCATATGCAAAGTACGCCGCTCAGTTGCACAGCGGCTTTACATTGGTGGTTTTGATATCACTTGTACACATTGATTAATTGTGTACACAGTTGTAATTAAATGGATGAATAGTTAACAAAGGAAGCATATTTTTTTTATTTATATCAAATAAATATTATTAATTTTACCTTTTTAGTGCAATAAATAAATAAATCTGTTGTAAATTTAAAAGAAATATTTAATGTTACTTTATGGTAACACTCGTCGTACTCGTACGGTAATACTCGTCACAAAAATATGTGTCCTGCGAGGCAGTCGAACCCACGACCCCCGGCTCAGCAGTCAGTTCGCAAACTACTGGACTAACTGGCCAGTCGATGTGAGAGATATATAAAAGGTTAGTTTAGTACTAGAAAGGTCGCTTAATTTTCTAGAGCCTACTCATTAATTACGTTACCCAAACTTTTTGCCTCGCCCCTCTCTCCTCCTTCGACACGATGCGTTCCATTTTCTGCAACCCCCCAACAACCCTTATGTTGTAAAAACTAAGCCCTGTCTCCCTTTAAATTACATTTCGTAACTAATAATGGTCAGACAAAAGTTCGATATTGTATTTACATACACAAATAAATAAATGTGTTTATCTTTATTATATCATCACGCCAAATCCTTTACGAGGTTGGGAGGGAGCATAGTGGTAAATATAGATATAGTTATAGATATGACGTGTTTCGTTTAAATTCATCACTTTTGGGAAATTCTTGCTTACGCCATCAGGTATTAACTAGTATTATTATAAATTATGAGGCAAGCAACCTAACTTGCACCAAGATCAACAAAATGCTACTCTTAAATCATGTAGCTCCACGTAGGACATTTTTTTGGTATATGAGTCAATTTCAATTTTGAAATTATTTATATTTCACGAGTCACAAGTGATTTAAAATTGATGATTTGTGGAGGTCACGTTTTTTTACCCCTTCTGGAAGACACATATCCTCACACTGAGCTGTAACCTTCCCTATCCCGTCGTGAACATATTTTATGTATGACCGAATAGTAGTTTTTTGTACCACCGACGCAATAACCCAAAGTATTATAAATTTCGATGTGATCAAACACAAATATGTACATACAATTGTAGGATTTAAATATTAAGAAATGTCAGTGTTTAATTTGATAAAATAATACATATTTTGTATAGGTTAAAATAAAAAAAAACCAAACGACAGTGTAAAATTAGTTGAAAATGATTACTTATATATTGCGCGACTAAAATAAATAAAAAAATATTTAAGTGAAAATTAGGTATGCAACCAAAACTGAATACTAAAAATTAATCGACTAAGAATATTAAACCGACGTTGTAGTACAAAATTAACGCTCTTTTTGAAAACTCTTATATAAGTTATGTTTTATGTTTACTTTATCTTAATTTCAAAAGTTATTTTCTTTTCAATATAGAAAGTTTTCGCAAGGCTATTTACTTTTCATGTTAAGGAATATTAATGCAGATAATTACTGAAAAGGTCAATGATTCTATTAAATACAGATATTTGGAAGTTTAAACATTTTTCTTGAACTCGTTTCCTTAAACAACTGAAAAAGTTATTTTTAAGGTTCTATTAAGATTTTACCTTTCAGTTGTTTTTATTTGGCTGTTGTTGCCATGTGCTTATTCTTATCTTGGGCTAACTAGGAGATAATGGTTGTAAGCACTCAGTGTGCCCTCAGTGAAATATACTTACAGTTTTAATAATAAATATTAACAAATGAATAAGTTAAATATAAATTATACACTCTTGTAACATCATCTCAAAGTTAAAATGGCGTTGGTAGATGCAGAGAAATAAAAACGTCGTCAGTTTTAGAGAAATGCGTTTGATATTTTTTTTACATTTCTTTATAACCAACCTGGTTTGTATATTCACTTTACCCAACAGACTAAGAATTCAGGCTGAGGGCTTCCTGTCTAGGCGGCACGCCGCAGAGCCAGTTCAGAGACCACGCGTATTTTAAGTACGAAACCCGACAAATTTAAAACATTTCCGGCATAATTGCTCTTACAATATCTAACAAACGTGCAGAAAAGCCAAATTGTTCAATTAAAACCTGTATAATGTACAGGTATGTATAATTGAAAAAAGTTTTTGTTATCACTATAACACCACCACGCCAGGTCGCCTACAGGGTAAGCAGAAAGCTCCGTGTAGCAAATAACTCCAGCCTTTCAGACCTTGCGTGACACATTTTTCATAAATCTGTTTTTTTTTGGACATTTACTTTTTTATGGACAAAGTATACTTACGGAACTTGCGCTCTGCTCGGGCTGCTCGTTGTGGTGACCAGACAGGTGACGCACGGAGCCTGCCATGCTTCTCCCACGTTCTCACATCGCGCTGTCCGCTGAAGATATCATTGACACGTGACCTAGGCTCGATCTACTTCGGAACCTAACCCACACGTCCATGTTTTAGCAATGGCTTGCTGAGTCACCGCTCTGTATCAGATTTGCTGACTTCACTTTATACTGTATAAGTATTGTATTGTAAATATGTTGTTACAGTGTATAACATCTATGATATGGTATGATGTATATGTGTAGTATAGTATGGTGTAAATAATTATCAGGTATCTTGATGTGTTGGTAATAAAGTCTTAGAGATTAAAAGAATTAGATTTTTTTATGTCCTAGCTTAATGAGGCGATAAGTTTCGTGCATTGGTGTATTTCCGTTACTGTGCTTAAGGACCACAGTTACATTCTCGGCCAGATTAATCGATGTTGTTGTCCCAGATTTAGATATTTGTTTTCGAGTGTCTTTCCTAAAATCATGTAGAAAATTGCCAATTTAGAGTGCTAAGTGCTATTTAGAGTGCTAATTTAGAGCGCTAATTTAGAGTGTTAAACGTAATTCGTCATAACTACTGTGGTGCCAACATATTGGAATTTCCAAAAGTATTATCCAACCGTAAATTCGATTCTGCAATCGCTCCGTAATCGTATCGTAATCGTAATCGAATTGTAAAGTGAACGCTTCATTTCATTGTGTAAACTCAATCATTTTTAAAGAGGGACAGCCTTAAAACGTTCCTTTCATAAGTAAATACTTCCCTAAGTAAAATATACTCTTTTTTCTGCTCCATATTAAATTATTCGTAAAGAAATTGCCGACTTTAGATACGAGTGTGTTTCAATATGCGAGTTTGTTCTATGCGCAAAAAAAACTAACATACTTTCATATATTTATATATATGTAGGACATTACAAAGTAAGGGTGAATAAGATTTTTAAAGGCATCTGTGGTCCGTCTTAAGACGCATCTGCGCTTTCCATCAAACTGGATCGTGGCCAAACGCTAGTTTAGCATATAACATCGTACCTGTCATCCCCGAAGGGGTAGGCAGAAGAGTGTAGTGCACTCCCACATCCCGTGAGCATATTGCCATATACCGGGCACAGATCTAGACTCCTAGCTACTACTGGATATTTCTGCTCTAGTATGTAATATTAAAAGTAACACTCCATGGAGTAGAACGAAGCGTTTTGCGAAAACGTTCCTGCTGCAAACTACTTAAGAGTTGCTAGCTGCCGGCGTCTATTATTCCCGATTCGTACAACCTGGGATTTTTCAAGATAAGAGTGAATAGGCATTTTCTAGGCCAGTGTTCTAGAGCACGCTGTCCTAAGACGAGTTTTAAGCTACATTTCGCTTACCATCAGGTAATCAAACCCGAAGCTATTGTTCCTACGAAAAAAATACCAGGTAGAAATTTCTGGAACATTAATTGGAGTTACGTGAGATAATTTGAAGGGAGCGTTAATGAGTGAATGTGTTTAAAATATATGTCAAGTGCGAACGGGGCGTGCCTCAGATTTTATCGCGGGCTCCGAATAATATTTAAATTGGCACGAGTCGGGTTGTAATTTTTGAACGGCAAAGTTTCACTTTGTTACAAAAGCGGAAATTCATGGAAATTTTCATCCAAAACGATTATAGAAATTTTGTGGTACGGTGAAACGGGGAAAGTAACATCATTCACCCTATTGAAGTTGCGAAACTTATTTAATGAGCGGTAAATTTGAACGTAAAATGTCTATTTGATCGGTCATTATTATGATTTCAATAAAATTAAAACCGTACAATGTTCAACGAAAATTATTTTAGATTTCTACTTTATATAATTTTTTTTATTTTATGTCCGCATATAATTATGTATACATATAAATAAAAAATAGGTCTTGTATAAATATTAGTTTTTAAAATATTACGCAGTGTTATCTATGTACATAATATTAACAATTATAATAGATATACCATCGTGAATTGTCATAAAAAAGCAAAGGATCTAAATCTGTTAATATTATTAAGCTTAAATTAATTGACATAGTCATTTACTCTTATTTTAGAAGTGGTGAATGTAAGAGAAGCACGTCAGGTATGTAAGGCGCTCGGCACTTTCTGCCCACCCCGTGAGGGACCAGGCGTGACATTATAATAATAATTATTATGTTTCACGAATGAAATGTCAAAATAATTTACACTAAGCTCACGTCGGCATCAGGCAAATAATTTCCAGCTGACTTTGTCAGGCATACTCTGAAAGTCCCAGGAAAGTTTGTGTAGTGTTGTTGAACGGAGTCCATTTTGAGCGATTTGGCCATTTAGCACAAACTCTTAATTAAGCCCGCGCAAAATATTAGCTCATTTGAAACTCCTGAATCAATATGCCAGCATCGCTTCTTAAGAAACCGACTTACTAAGATACTTTAGTTCTAAGTTGGGGGCTAATTTTATGTAAACAGTCACTTGTAATCTGGATGTTTAGTTCTTTGTTTTAGTTTATAATATGCGTGATAAATAAACTCGAAATGTTGTTAGATAAATATTATGATAAAATAATTTTTACGATTTTGGTCTATAATGTTTATCATTTTGATAAATATATTTTTGTTAATTATGAATATATAAATAATTTACATTGGTAAATCGGTGGCTTTTCCATTGGGGAAATGAAAAGGAATAAATGTTAGAATTTTAATTCCACGGTAAATGTCAATATAAGAGGCTGATAAATTTGATGAAATATGTGTATAAATTCTCGTTTGTTACTTTTTTTAAAATCGAATAATAATACAATTTAACATAAGTAATTATAATATTTTCTCGACCCTGCACTGAGAGGGTATCCTTATTATTCCCATTCCATCCTCCTAACGTGTAGAAATTAATTTTTTAGCGAATATTACATCCGGGGTAATTGATTTGTAATCTGTAACCCTCGACGACATTAAGAGATGACGAGCATATTTTTTATATTAAGTAGCTATTGATAGCTATATACATATCTAGGTTGATATGTAAGCATAGATCGTTTTTACAGTTTAGTTTACAAGGTAGTAGAAAATGTATGTATATGGCTCGCTCGAGGCAGTACTACGGCTATACGCATTGGTACTGGGAAAAATTGTCATCGAAACATTTTTTGTTTCAAAACGAAGGGTGTAGTTAAGCGAATATCAGCCATCATCTAGGACCTGATTAGTATACGTCTGTAACCAACTTCGAATAAGACGAATAATAATACGAAATGTACTCATATTCATTTATATTGTTTATATAAATGTGTTCTAATAAACTAAACTACTTTTACTAATTAGCATTAATCGATAGTCTTAGTCGAGGCTGGCTGCAGATATCTACGTGCTGCGGTCACTTGTGACTGCTGCTTGCTCGTTTATTCTCTTCACTTAAAAAGGTTATTCTTTACAAGCTTCACAGATTAAAATCTGCATAACCTATTTTAAACAAACTTTGTTTATCTACGGTTATATCCGAGGCGAGAATAATAAAAGTAAAAAAATATATGAAAAAATTTACATAAAAGTGTATGCGATCCAAGTAAGTTTGAAACAAACTTTTTGATCGCGGTTTTGTTGAGCACACACCGCGGGGGTGTATGGTTTAAATTTGTTTGAAGTTAATATGTACTGTGTAAGTCACTAGTCACTTTTTGGGTAACGGTGTAACCCATACGCGCGTAGCCCATGTGCGCGCCGCGTATCGTAGCGGACTCGTAGCGCGAGCGACGGCCGGCGTAGCGGGCGCCAGCGCTCGACTGCCGCAGATTGCGGCCGAGTGCCCGCGCCCGCCCGCGCTCTTCGCACCGTAATGATTGACAAAATACTTCACCTGTGTTTTCTTAGGAACGAAAAGCTCACATAAACACGTGCGAAGAAGAGGCGGGAACCATGAATTTGTATTAATGTTTTATCCAGTCTATTTTTCGTGTTAATACTAATTGGAGTTGACTGGCATCGGCGAAACCTAAAAGCAATTGCTACCTTACTAGATCTGTTGCAACTTGTCATTTTACCTGCCTTGCGATTTTACTAGATCTCTTATTTTTAATCATTTAGTTAGTAAATTATCTGCTTCCCAAAATTTGTAATTAGTGCGAACTACTAATTGGTCTTAAGTAATGAATGGTTCATTAATATTACCAGATGTAATTACCTGAATTGTCAATGTACAATTTTTGGAATAAGTATGTTGATGTTGCTTTCATGTAGCTCAGGGCAAAATTTGCAAACTCCATGGAATTAAATTTTTTAGTTGCATAGGTGCAACATACCATGTCGTGTAATTTTCCTAATGAACATTCGTGTCGTTGCGGTTCACATTCAACATTAGTGGTTCTTGTAAAGAGTACAATTTTCTGGTGGAGATTAATTTGGAATGAAATTTTAGCACCAGCATCGTGTATTATTATTATAGCGCCACGCTTAGTTCAGGATTACAGGATTAGGCAGAGACCACTACCTGGTCAACATATTTATCCTTACAGACCCAATGGACTTACATACATTCGGTGGACGTCCGCCTACATTAACAATTGTTACGTATTATTTTTAAAATTTATTAGCCATATATTACTATTATTGTTGCATAATACTTTAATGTATATCTGTAAACAAATAAGAAATTTAACATACATATAACGAAATCATGGCGCTAAAGCCATCAAATATAATATTCATAGGCGGTTACAATATTCACTGACGTTATCAATTTGAAACGACTTTTAAAAGTCAAGAACGACGAAGCTCCTCGTTACAAGAAATGAGAGAACGGAAGTTAAAATGTCAAACAGCTTAAAGGAAAACAGACTTGTCGTGACGCTACTTATTTATGTAGGTACTAGCGGAAACAAGCAAAACTACCGGCAGTCGAATGATTGTGAACGGCGTCAAATGAGTTAGAGAGTTGTATTCTACGTGAAGCGGAATTGAAAGCAGAACAGAAAATTAAAAAATATGTATATAAGTAAATAAAGAAGTAAATTAATTAATTAAAAATGAAGCAAAATTAATTAAAAAG
>DWEE01001334.1:0-13648 GCA_018245755.1 Parelbella macleannani
CCAACGATGATATCAAAGTGTGTGTACGACCGAGATGTGTGGTATGAAATCTAATATTGAGTCCTAAAACATAGATGGCGCTATTTATTGGAGTTATTATGTTATAGATGGCGTTGTTTTGTAAGGAAGTTTTAACACAGAGTTTTGTAGTCACTTGATTTTACGCCGCTAGATGTCGCACCACGTAACGCCACCAATATAATAATTTAGAAGCTCTATCTACTAAATCAGATGGAAACTGCAATTGTGGTATTTTTTTATCGTTTTTTTCAAACTGGACCATTAAAGCACCTTACTGATTTAAAAATTAAAACTTACAATAAACAGATCCTAAATTGCTAGTTCTAAAATGCTGCTTTACGGTGCAAACGATGCCTAACAGGGATACACTTTCATCAATATATTTTTATCTGCCTCTCGTTTTTATTATTGTTTTACTATCCACGGCTTCTAATTGCATCATACGTTTATCACATTATTGTTACAGTTCATGTGTTGTGTATTTCCAATCAATTTTCTTTACACGATTTACTATATGTGCTATGAAAGATTTGAAATTAATATGTTAATATAATTATAGAAGTAACCTCGAATGAGTATATTGAGGGCTAGTGTTCTAAAGGCTATTGACCCTGGGGAGTTATTCTATGATTCACGTTACTCGGCTATCAGCGCTGCCCACGCGGCAATTGGCGCCCACGACATGTTTAGTTGATAATGTATGCGGTTTCTATATTATTTGCAATAATATAAAACTGTATCGTAATATTCGTAATGCCACTTATGTTTTCATAACAAAATAACATAAAATTTACCTTAAAAGTCTTTGTAGATTGATAATTAAATATTACTAAATAGAGATATTTATTTAATTAAGAAGAAATTAACTTAAAAAACAATAAAGATCGGTGATATAACAAGCGGTGAATATAAGTTGGTCATATTACTTATCATATTGTTACGGACGATAGTATCTCCAAACGTCGCTGTTCGTTAGGTACCTATTGCGTATACAGATAATACAGATAATACAGAATATATAAGACTTGTTGCGGACGTATCTAGAAACTTCGCGTTGTTGTTTGTGTATATACATAGGTGTACATATAAGAGTATGGTTCCGAACAAATCTAGAAACTTCGCATTGTCGGTTAATAATGAATTGAATGTGGCTAATAATGAATTAAGGTCGATTATTACTTCGCGCCCGGAGTTATTTATAATAATAATACGGCAGGCGTGTGGAAGGGCTTGCTTTATAAGCCGTGTGGGCGCAGCAGTGTGACACAGTACAGTACAGTTTCAGAAGCGATCAAGAGCGATTCCACAAGCGATTAAAGAAAGTGATTTCTGCAAATACCAGCGATATCATTGAAAGCGAATAAACAGTTTGTCCACTCTGACAGCATCTTTTATTCGCCATCCGATACAGCACATCGCATCGTTCTCAACAGCCAATCTACGTACCTATACGTAACAATATTAATTTAGTTTTAATTT
This sequence comes from Parelbella macleannani, assembly GCA_018245755.1. NCBI lineage: Eukaryota > Metazoa > Arthropoda > Insecta > Lepidoptera > Hesperiidae > Parelbella > Parelbella macleannani. The sequence continues at coordinate 1,501 of DWEE01001334.1, forward strand.
TAAGTTTAACTGAAATGATTTTTCGTAGACATAATTACATCAAACAAACCATAATATAATAATGTTTACATTAAAAATCGGGTGATAACATTTCAGAGATTAAATATCAGTATGTGCATGCAAATTATAAGAAACACAAAAATGTTTTGTTAAACATACATTTATGACTCATTTGAGTGAAAAAATTTGCCATATTTAAAATAATTTACAGAATTTTCCATAGACATTATATTAATTCCTGCATTCATTCGGTTGATCAGTTCATGCTCACGTTTATTGCGTTGTAACAGCCGCTAAACCTTGATCGAGACTTTCAAGGCGTTTAACAAACTTTCGCAAAAATCATTGAATAGTTCATTAATAGCTCCACTTATCCGCAATGGGGAAGCGTCGATGACTAAGTCCACCGTTACCCATCATTCAGTCTTTATTAGTCTATAAGACTTTTAGTAAAGTCGTATAGCTTGAAGAGCAAACAGTCTATTATGACTCATCCAGAACCAGTTCTGCGCGCTGACGCTTCAGTTGGTTGCTGAGTGGCTCTCGGTCTTAAGATTCGTTGCATCTACGTAAAAGTGTTAATATACATAAGATTATTTATTAGACAACTACACACCTATTTAGAAGTTTTATTAATACGTGTATTAATAGTGTATTATATTAATTTAATGTATACTAATTTAATGAATACTGCAGACATATATCAGATAATTAAAGAAAGATCATTAAACCCGTACAACTTACCTTTAAGAGTACAACTAAAAGGAAATAAATAAACTAAATGTCATCATAGCATTTTAAAAACCAAAGAGTGGTAAATTCACTTAATGGATGCTTGTACCGAGATTACATTGATAATAGTAAATCAATGTAATCAGAGTTGATCTTACAGGTCATCATCAGACCGCTGTACACCATGTGGTTATTCAGCTCAGTCCCCGTAAACATCACCGTAAATCCGTATCCACCATAAATATCAATCCATTTGAAATTCTCGTGCAAAAATATCAAACAGTTTTACGTGCTATGCATCTCACTGTAGCAGAACAATGCTAACGGAAAAATACTGTAAATAACCGTATTCATATGTAGGGAATTTCCATTCAAATGTAACGTGCATTGTTGGAGATAAAATATAAAAATGTATAATACCTAGCATCTGTGCACGACAGCAGAGCAAACATTGAAAGCATTAGAACATTTTATTTGCCAGTGAATAATAAGTACCCTTGTGCATTGGAACCCTTTTTATCTCCCATTGCTGGACACTGATCTCTCCTGTAACAGGTAGAAGATTGGAGCATACTCTATCACGCAACTTTAATGAGAATTGGGGGTAGTATGAAGTTATTATTAGCCGCCAACATTTTGGTGGGGATCTTAAATGAAACCCCCATTAAGAGTTATGTTATCCATTATTACCTTTTCCTCTACGACACTTAATATGCCTTCAGAAGGATGGAAACAATTGTAAAATTTTAGTACTAGTGATCCCCCATCCAGAACCACCACCAACCTTTCATCTCACTGTTCCCGGCGTTGCTTAACGTTACTCTGGCACTGAGCTAACAGCGCTTCCTTCAGGCGCGCAGTCCTGACCTATTCATATATTGTTATCATAAGAGATGTATCTGTAAAACTGATATTACTTTACCTTAAAAATTTGTGTTATTGTTACATATATTTCTTACTATTATTTGTTACAGTATATTTGTAACTAAACAATGAGTTAATCCAAAAACATTGCTCTCTATTGTACGAATTACGAATTATTATCTAATACAATGAAACATACCTATAAGGTTAAAAAAAATTTCCCATCGGTGTAATCCAACTTTTATATCCAAACTTAACATATTTCATATTCAGAAATTGGAATGACAAAAGGGTCGAAAATAATAACAATAATAACTATTATTATTATATTCCAACTCTACAATATTGACAGCGTTCTAACTAGAGAAAATGAAACACAAACATCATAAAATTCCCTGCTTTTCACAACAAAACCGCCCGTTGAGTCACCGCACCTCCAATCGCTAACGTCATGATACGAGTCAGTGTTTCTACTCACACATACACAGATATAACACACGCCGACTGATTATCACGTAAACGCATTGTGATGTGGTCCAAGTAACGAAATGCTGACGTGTTGTATTTTTGTATCTTGAAAAGGAAGCTTGTCAAAACGTTTCGAAAAGCTGTTACAGAACGCTATGTCACATTAGCTATACATACATGTGGTATTTAAGTCTATAGGTTACATGATCAAATTTTTATTAAAGAAGCTAGTTGTATCAATTTTGCAGATTATCATAAGACCTGTACTACTTGCTGCAAAGATGCAAATATTTCTCAACCAAAAATATTTTTTGTATATATAAGATCTTTCATCATTGCCATTGTGACACTAATCCACGGTCTGTTCTATTAGTACAAACCTATGGCGATTCGAACAACTGAGCCAAAGAGTTTAACTCTCACCCAATGCAAAAATGAACGTGCCGAACAAGTATGCTTTGCTTAAAACTTAGAATATAGTATCTGTATCAAATGTCTGTTGACCAGAGCAAAGCGTATATCTAATTGGAGATCAAATCCCCATGTATGAGCTGTTCCAAGTCATTGTTATTAACTTAAGGTCGGGACCTGTACACCTAATCTACTTTTCTCGTTTCTCCTAATATTAAATGAAAAGGTAAGCGATTCCATGTTATATAATTTTACGTTATGTTACATTGTATGCTACGCTATGTTATATTGTGTGTTATTACGTTATTTTGTGTTAAATTGCATATTATATATCAACCCCATCATAACGGGATTCGTATTAGTGAAAAGCTTTCGAAATAAAATACGAACTTATTTTATATTAGGCTTGGCCTGTAACACTAGTCTTAAGTTATGATAAATAAGTAATTAAATAAATATTAACCTTTATTTAAAACCATAAGGTTTTTTCTTAATTCTAATAGTTTTGTTTAATGTAATAAATAATATAGGAAACAACAAAAAATTAAGCAAATATAACTTACAATTGGTTTTCAAATAATGCCTGAAGTATTCACCACGCTGCTCCAGGGTGTGTAGGTAGCTAATCTGTAGTTAAGGGTTCCCAAGTGATCGGCAGGATTCTACATACGTGAACGTATGTACATATACATATTTAACCGTTGAACAAAGTAACAAAAATAAACGGTTGTTATCTAAATATTAAAACCTGGAAATAATTACTAAATAAGTGTTCAGTGTTAGTTATAATCGCTATTGTTACAGTTCATAAATAATTAACAGAGTATTAAACCAAAGTAACTGCTAAATGTTATTGTCATTATTAAACGAAGATTTTAAACATAGTCGCTTAACTTACACCGCTAGATGGCGTTTTTTCCAATTACCAAAAAATCACATACATGAATAAACGTTTCTAACCTTCGTTTTTACTTAATAACTTCATAACGATCACATACAAATATCTTTCCTCTGATCATATCAATTTCACAAGGCTGCCATTATGGATAAAGAATACTACAAGGTTAGTATTAAAATAAATAGATGGCGTTATGAAACCAACAAATGTAGTGTCTATATTACTAGATTGCGCTAAGGATGCATAACTATATAGAAGCTGTTAGATGTCGCCTTGAAAACTACAAATACAAGGTTTAAGTCACTGGATGGCGCTAAAAATACATGTATTGAAGATTCTAGATGGCGTTAAGATGGAAGTAAACAACTGTATTGAAGATTCTAGATGGCGTTAAGATGGAAGTAAACAACTGTAAGTGTGCAGCTTGGGCCGCGGAGATCACTCGCCGACCGCGTGTCTGCGAGTCACTTTCCCGTCTATCGTCACAACACAAGTTTCGTAACGGTGCCGCCGTCGTAGCGTGACGGACTCATGACTCTCATGACATTCCTAGCGTTCCGATTCATCATGCCTTTTATTATCATTTATTTTTGTTCGAAATTTAAAATAACGCGTAAATATACTTTTAATATCAAGTAAAAAAAACTATCAACGATGACATGGTTATAAACAATGTTTTAATATTCGTAGATGTAACCGTTTCGTATATATTATATAAAGTAATGTATAGATACTAGTAAATAAATAACAAAGCGTACGAATAACTAACTTTATTAATCCGGAAATTACAATGAACATTTAAAGTTCCATATTTAAATTACCTTCGTTCAAGGTTATGAAAAGAAAATTAAAATCACATAGTATTCATTTTGACCAATTGTAATAATATAATTTATGAATAGTATATGAAAAAATGATGCAATCAATATTTGAATAAGATATGATAGATAATCTAACAGAATTTACATTTCATGTAGAGTTCAGGAACTTTTTTATAGAGATCATAAGGCCAAGTATATTATTTCCATGAACTATTGTTATATACACAACAAATACGTAAGCTTGTGATATAATTTGTCGTGATAATATTAAGTAGTAGAATATATTGCAATACCTTACCATGTTATCAAAATTTGACCCCACGATAAGATAAAGGAACCGTGGGAATTGAACACTATCTTTTGTTTTATTTTTTGTTTAAGTAGATAGGAAATAAATTCTATAGTTCTACATAACGTAAGTAAATAAGTGAATTATTGTTGTTTACATTAGAATATAGTGCTTGAAATAGTGAATAATATCGCTCTATGAGTGGGACAGCGTTCAAACATCTGTGAGAATTACTTCACGTGTATCTGATTACAGACACTAAGATAACTGATATCTAACAGTTATCTTGTATAATTATAATATTTAGATTCACAAGTTGCCGCTTTATTGTTATGCCTATATGTTTTATCCGATTACCTGCGTGAACAAGCGCCACACACTCTTTGTATTGGAATTTAACAATCCTTTTTCGATTTTAGTTACCATCGCATCAGCTGCTAATTAAATACGGAAGGAGGTCGTTGACACTTGTCGAAATTGCAGCTTTGGTAATGCAAGAGAGGCGCGCGAAGTGCAGGCGGCGTGCAGCGCGACCTTGCGTCCGGCGTGCCCGCGCCCCTCGCGCGACGTCATGCGGGGGCGCGCCGGTGACGTCACGCCGCGACCTCGCCCGCCGTCACTCGGTGTGCACGTGAACGGCACGCGCCGGCACGCGCTGCCTGCGTGATCAGAGCACCGCCATTGGCCGCCGCGGCCGCGCCGCTCGCGCTTATTGGCCGTCCGCCCCGCGCGTCTCGACACCGTTCGCGCCTCGTACCGCGAGTGCTCGCGAAGAGGTTTATTCGTCTGCCGCTCGCTAACTGATCTACACGGCTCTCAGGAGCAGAAGCGCGAAGCGAGACTTTAAGTTTTGTGAATTAAAAAAGAAAGTTTTTTGCCGTTGAATGACCTCCACGTAATCATGTCTACTCTACTCGAAGTTTGCGGACCCCTCTCGCCGCCGTCAACGCCACCGTTGATGGACATAAAAGTGAGTGTTGACAAATATTCGAGCCCTTTGGACTTTTATTTTCCCAAAAATATTAGCGACCCGCTAGTGCGCTAAAAAAAAATTTGCGCCTTGTGCAATCGAAAGTATGACGGTAGGAGCGCAGCGCGCGAGCACGCATCGTGCGCGTGCTCCACCGAACCGGCGACCGTTCACTTACGTGCCTCCGTCTTTGTCTCGCAGGTCGAATTGCCTTTAAAAAAGGCCGCAGTGAAGCGGGCCAGGGAGTCGCCGCCCGCCGACCTGGTGACTCCTCAGCCCTCCGACTCAGAAGGCGAGGACGAGTGCGGCAAACGCGCTCGTTGTGAACTAGCGCGGCTGCTGCTGGCGACGCCGCCGCCGGAGCCCTGTGGGCGGCCCTCGGTCATCATGCGTGCACACAAAGACGGCACCTGCAGTCCCGAGCCGTTACCGCTGCGACTGCCTCCACCCTCTGACATGAATATTCTAAAGACGCTTAAATTTAAAATGAACCGTGGACATTCGTACTCACAAACAAAATATTTGGCGAGTCAGGCGCAGAGTCCGTCGGCCACACCTTCCTCTCCACCAGTCACACCGCTCTCTCCACCTGCAAAGATTGAGGAAGCGCGCGTGCCTTCTCCACATGCGGAATGTCAGCTAAAACACACTGATGAACAGCGCGTTCCACAAACCCCTTCAGCTGCGGCGACACCGGGCTGGGTGCCGCTCGCTCCACGACCAGCTCCCACCGTCCTCGTTCCTGGAACGCTACTGCCCACCACTGCCCTGTGGCTAGTCGCACCCGCACCAGCTGCTCGAAGACGTCTCTACGAGTGTTCGTATCCAGGTTGCGGCAAAAATTACTTTAAGTCGTCTCACCTGAAAGCCCACGCCCGAACCCATACCGGCGAGCGGCCCTTCAGGTGCGCGTGGCCCGGATGCGAACGAAGATTTTCACGTTCAGATGAGCTCTCTCGGCACAAGCGAACCCATACCGGAGAAAAGAAGTTCGGGTGTCGTGTGTGCAATCGGCGATTCATGCGCTCAGACCACCTCGCGAAGCACGTGAAGAGACATGCCAAGGAGAGAGTACCGTCGGCTTCCGTCCTCAGGTTGCTCCCCTCCCCGCCCCTCGCTATCCCTGTACCCGTACAATCTACCATTGCGCCAGCTCAGTGAGCGCGACTCGACTGTGATCCAGATCTCATGATCGTTACCTAGTAGTAGTACTCATCTAAGACTGTCCTATCTGACTACTTAAGTAGTTGCTAGACGTAAGAATATGTTACAGTTTAGCGGTTGATAAGCTAAAAAATATATCACGTTTTGATTTAGATAATGTCTCATTTATTTTCCACTGCACTTACAACACTACACTTCACTGAATTCACTGGGATTTTACAGACTACATTATAATAATCTCAACTTGTTGAATCTGGTAGAGTTGAATATAGAGGTGTGTGGTGGCGGTAGCCGGGAGTCGACCGCGGGTCCCCGGCGGAGAAGGCCGGCGGGCGACTGTCGGACGCGCGCTGCGCCACCGCCTCCGCGCCTCGCTACTGATAACGATTGCTTACTTTCACCAATCCGGTTATCTGCAGCTCGTATCAATAAAGCTACGAATTTTTACCTATTATTACACTTTTCTAAGATACATGCAAATGTATTTCGGAAATAATATTCAAGTGGAAATATAGCCAATGTATTACACCAAACTACACTAAATAATATTAAGACCTGCCACACAAGTATTTAAATTAATTTTGTTACTTATGTTATATTAAATTTTAATTGTCTCATAACAACACAATTAGCACTGACGAATCTTGTTATAGTGTAATGCGATATCATCTAAATAAATCAGCATTTGTTCTAACAGCAATTAAAATTCTATAGCAACTGTATGCTCTACATTAGATAATGCGTAGTACAATAATTTTATCCAATCCGCACTAGGCGGACCTGGCAGGCTGTGGCCTTAACCTCTCATCCTGAGCTCAAACCCGTGTCCAACAGTGGAACAATAAAAGAAATTAATAAAAAAAACCATAGCATAACTAGCTATTTCTTCTTTAAAACAATTGAATTTAAATGTAGTGCAAATACCGAATTTGTTTAAAGTTTACTGCATATTAAAAATTGGTAGAAAAACACTTTTTTGGGTTTCGTCTGCTGAGGCCGATTGACAAATTTCTTTTGAGTTGGTGTAGGCAAAGGCTACTGAAAATATTCTAGATTATTCTCCAACGCAATAACGTACCTATGACAAATCTTTGGGATATTTAGCAAAAGTAAATTACTAAATTAATAAATTACCAAATTATACTACAGAGAGATAATAATTATTATACATTTTCATGCCTTTCAGCTACATATTTGCCATTGTTATACAGATACATATTAATATAAAACTACTACGCAGCTCTCAATAAGCAAATCCATAATATCAAGTACTGTTTGATTCACTTATGCACTCCATTTCCCAATGTTGTCATTATTTTTTATCCACACCGGAAATCCCGTGGAACCAGTTTTCGACCCTTCTAGAACACGCCGGTGGGTGTGTGCCGCGCGTCGGACAAGTTGCGTCATTTCGTATGAAGTCTGTTTTGCTTAAGAAAAGTTGTAGAGACACTCTTCTTGTTTACCTCTCGACTGTGTTCTAGTTTGGAACTTCTTTTTTATTCATTCTGCTAGGACTGCTAATATTATATCCAATATTTGTGAAAATTTCATTCGTTTCATAGATTAATTCTTAAGGGTGACCGTGGTAAATGATATCTTGTTTAGAAATCTGTTCTGTGTCACCTTTTATATGAGAACCCATTAATGGAATGACTAGATTTTATTAGCAAAAATAGGAGCAAAATGATATTACAAACGATCATGTCTGGGATGCTAATACTGTAAATTATTATTATTAAGTCGTCATGCTAGATCCCTTAGAGGATAGGCAGAGAGCATCGAGTGCATTTGTCCATTCTTACAGACCCGAGGTGTTTCTTACTAACCTATAGAATTATAAATTTTGATTATTTCACTTTGAACATTGTAAAAACATATTTCTTATTAAATGTGAAAGGAACATTTATTTAGATGATTGTAGCTACAGCACTTTACGAATGAAATGGCCATTCCTACTCCTTACGTAGGTTCACAATTCCACAGCTGTTTCTGAAACATTGTCACCGCAACAAATTCTTACATCACCCTGTGTTGACTTCTAAAGAATACCGTTAACACCGCTCTCTACTGAATTTTAAGTTGACGATAAAAGCTACATAAATAGGTAAATATTAGTGAATAATGAAATTGCACTCAAAATAGCAAATCATCGTTCAAATCATCAGTAGGTATTGAGCGCGCGGAGGCAGCCGCGGCCCACGCGCCCGCCACGCTGCGGGATCGTGTCCGTGACGTCACCGGCATACCACTTTCATACTGATAAGCCTGTAGTCCTCTCGGAGGGTCCGCTTGAAGCAGATAACGCTGTTTTTAAGAAGCAACAATGTAATTTTACAACGTATGTGAGTATTATGCAGCCAAACGTCTTGTGTGAGTACAATGTGAGTTGTACATCAATGTCGTGCTAAGGACGAATTTGTTTTTCATACAGTACTATAAAATTTGGTGCGGAAATAAAGCAATTGAAATTCTGTTTGGTTGTTTTTCTCAAAAATATTTATTACCGTTTATCTTATCGTTTACTAACGCATCTACTTATATTAAAATACAAAGATGTCAATGCAATTATTTGCAATAATGTAGTAATATTGTTATTACAACATTGTCTGTCTCGGTGGTCGGGAGGTCCTTCGGTCTATCTCCGGATCAACCTCTATTGGGTATTTACGAGTATAAGCCGAAATTCCTAGCAGTAGCTCGGAGTCTGAATTTGTGCCGGTGTATAACAATAAGCCTAATCTCTGTTCCATAGTGTGACGAAAATGTTACGGATGCAACGTGAAAGTGCACACTCTCTGCCTATCTCTTCGGCGAAATACTGGCGTCGTGTTACGATAATGTTACAATATGCGATAAGATTCGTAAATCAGTGAGGGCGAGTATGTGGGTAACCGAACAAAGAGAATCCGCGAGTACACTGTGATCACATTATATTAACGTCTTACAAATTAGCCTGCGTTCCAAACACTATCAAACTGGGCAAACTAAACGAGTAACAGTTCCTAGAATGGAGGATACGCCCCTCTCCTTCACGGCAGGATAGAAAGTCCCTCTTTGTACAACATCTCCCCGTCAGCTAGACCCGGTTGTAGCATGTAGCCGAGTATTGACATTGCGATGGTGCTGCCATCTGCGTCTCCAACAATAGACACACACACACATACACACATACTACATTGACTAAAGGCCGATTGGCAGACCTTACAGAAAATTGTGGAAAGTGTAAGGAATGCAGGTTTTCTAACGTTGTGTTCCTTCAGCGTAATACAAATTTATCTCAAAACGCACATTTATTGAAGTAGGCGGGCGCCAGGACTCAGTCCTTCTGAATAGGAAGCTACATTCTGAAGCACTAAGATATTAGTGCAAACTGCCAATGGCCAGCGTAGACGTAAATACGTTTACAAAAATCAAATAAAACCAAGTTGAGCCGGATTTAGTGAGTTTCTTGTTTTGATGGATATTTTGAAATATTATTAGTACTGAGATCTGTTAATTCGGCCAAGTGGCCACCTCGGAGGCGGTTACAACTCTTCTATGACAGGTGCTAATCATTCGATCAGTAACATACCTCCATGTTTTGATACCAAAAAGTGTGATTAATGTATGTCTGTACATTGGATTCAGACTTTTAGTTTGTTTTCAATAATAATAATGGCACACGTGCCAACCAGCTGATTGGAATGACGATATATGCAAAGGGGCTGGCCGTGATTAGATGCGAAAAGCTGAAGATCGAGCTCAGTGGCGTGTCATTGGAGAGGCCTATGTCCAACAGTGGACGGGAGTAGGCTGATAACGATGATGATGATCATGAAGTAATTACGGTTTGTTTGTATATCACGTATATATCTTTACACGTGCATCTCTATCAACGTAGCTGAATTCATGGCAAAGTTATTTTGCAAGGAAATAAATAGCTTAAACAATGTGAAAGGACACAGAAAACTATGATTTATTTTAATGAACAATTAATTGAAGTGACATACAGGATAAAAGCTGAAGAAAAAATAAGGGAAAAGCCAAAGGTAAGGTTCTTAAAACCAATCAACGAAAGTAAAGAAACAAGTCGCAGTTAATAACTAGTACGCAAAGAAATGAAAGTAGCATATCCGCTGCGCGGCCACTCCGTTCTACGTAGTGTGCTAACGAGCCCGTCAGGACACACCTCTGATCTAGAATTTTTAGCACTTTTCAAGTCTAACCAGTGTGTTAGAACTGCCAGTGCACATTTTATATTCGTTCAATGTTATATTATTCAACATTAATTGATATAATATTTGATTTTCAACCTCAAGTAGGCAACTTCAACCTCATCATCATCATTATCAGCTCGTCATCGTCCACTGCTGGACATGGGTCTAGCAATCGCTTTAAATATCAGCATGCTCTAAAAACAACAATTTATTATAAACACACCCTTCAACATCATCGGGGTCCATTACGTCATCTTGCCTCATCGTTCTACTATCTCGTATCGCATCGTCTCGTATAATATCATACAATACGTTCTACAATCTCAGAAGTAGACAGTCATGACCATGGTCTGCATAACTCTTTCTTTTTACCATTCTAGCTACTGGAATTAATTATAAAATAGACACCTATAACCTCCAATAAACTTAGTAATATTCTGTACCTACTCCGTAATGGATTTAGCGTGATAATATAATAATAATAAACGTTTTTATCATAAAAATCCCCAAAAACCATTAGCATGACGTTATGCCTTGCGTCGATCACAAATTACGTCATCCGCTATACGTTAGCAACATGCGTTAACTGAATGGCTAATTCCGACAATAATTGGATAATTACATAATTTTTTCCACCGAAATGTACCGCGCTATTTAATAGTTGAGGCTACAACATCATATTTGGTTATGCTATGGATTGTACCAAATTCAATTCAATTTGGTACAATTCCATAATGTGATTTTGTGGCATCATAATATATCATATTCATTGTTTCGGCTAAAACATATTTACTTTCGTTTCCTGAACACAGCAGAAGTTGAAGACTTACAATCTCCACCAGCTCTCCATGCCCGCCTGATCGAAGTAAGGCTTCTGGCCAAAGTTGTTGGAGTGGCATTGAAATCTTCCAATAAATCTAAACTTCTATTTTTTAATGATACCATGAACGCCTATCGTAAGTATACTGCGAAAAAGGCGTTTAATTCAAAACTCTACATATCTCTTCACAACGATATTTAGTTTTCTTCGTACTGAACTGATAACTGATTACCAAATTAGTTGTCCAATTACATCCAACTCAGGACAGAGTTACTAAACTCACATTAGACTAGCCAGAGCGCCTGCCTGAGCGTATGGCGAGGTACTTCTTTTTGCTCTTTTCTCTTCTTCCCTGTTCTCTTTCTTCTTTACCTTTATCATAAACTCAATGGATTTATCATCAGATACATATATATTTATACACATATGTATATATATATATATATATATATATGTGTGTGTGTGTATAATGTATGTATATATATATATATTTTCACACGCATATATATATA
>DWEE01001335.1:0-13647 GCA_018245755.1 Parelbella macleannani
GTAGACACGCAGTTAGTAGTTATAATAGGTATAAAATTTATAAATATCAAAGCGCAGTTAATGAAAACTTTTCCCTATTAAAAATAAGACACGAAGGTTATTGTTGTAAGTTGTTAACGTCAAAGCTTGATCTAAGTCATGGAATAAATTGGAATTTGAGAGACAATGTTCAAAAAAGACAATCTGTCAACAACATGTCAAGATATCAATACAAGTTCTCGACATGGCTGAGTGTGGAATAGTTTGTTTATTTACGCAATAACAAAATGTTTGTACAGCCTTATAAATGAAATCTGTACTCGTACAATTTTATTTTATAAATGTACTTCTAATCTTAAAATGGTGTATCTCGTAAAAGAGAAAAGGAAACTAAAGAAGAGACTGCAATGTGTTCAACGGGATGCAATTAGAAGTGGCTTGGATTTAGCTGTGTTGTATCAGCTCAACTACATCTTTAACTATAAGAAAGATGGGACAAACAGCAGAAGAAATCAATGGCTTATGATACTAGCCATATCAGTTTTTATATTAATAGTTTTAGTAGTTATTTTGGCAGACAATATATTAAGTGGAAGATGTCTTTTAACTAGTAACTACTTTGTGTGGGAGGCGACTCGCCCTCTCGCTGATTGCAATTATTGTGTGAATACAACGAGACCAATTATTCTCAAAAATATAACTAGGAAAGAATTTAGCGTAAGTGATATATGGAAACAGTAAACAGATTATTGGCTTTATTTATATGTACATAATTTAACTACTATCGTTTTTCAGCGATATGCGTATTCATCTAAACCCATAATAGTTAAGAAAGCCATTAGTAACTGGCCAGCAATGAAAGAGTTTACGTATTATACTTTCAAAAGATTGTATGAACAAACTGCGGGTAGCTATGACAGTTTGGATGAAGGTTGTCAATTTCTGAATTTCAAGTCCGATCTGTTTACATTAAGGGATGTGTTCAGTATGCCTAGAGCTAGAGTGAAGAATGAGCCAGGGCAAGAACCTTGGTATGTTGGGTGGTATGTATTTTGTAATATCCAAAATCTATATTCTTAAAAAATACATTAAAATATTTCAAAAACTTTTACATTTTCTTATAAAAACTAATCAGCAATTTGCTTTTAGAATCATTAACAGTTGTCATTGAAGAAAAATTGTAAATATATGGCAGCAATAGAAATTTAGACAGTACTACTATATGTAGGATATAAAATTACACAAAATGGATATAAAATGTTTGGACTAAATTAGGTTATAAGATTTAGTTAACGTCTTTGTTGACAACCATACTGCTGTATGAAAAATGTATGTGGGAGAATTTTATAGCAGTTGTCCCAGACATGTTTTTTTTCAGTACTTAATCTAGGTGACTAATGTACATATTTCATTACGAACCTCATCCACTGCAATAGGCTCCTGTACATATAGGGTTTAACATTTCTACATAATATAAACACAAATTTTTGACACACATAGTGTACACATTTGACACAGGTTTACTGTAGAAGTGGGAAGGTCCGTAAGGGTATTTGGTGTTCTATGCCTGCCACATAAGGGACCTGGAATGATATAATAATTATTATTTATGTTTTATTGATGAAAATAAGCAATTTATTTCTAGGGGAAATTGCCACCCGGAAATTTTGGCGAAAGTACGGCAATACTACTCTATTCCCGAATTTTTGCCAGAAGATGCGGAATTTCCAGCCACAGAAAATATATTTTTTGGATATGAAATTGGTGCTGTTACTCATGTAAATATTGTTTATGGCTGCCTTTCCACTTGTATATTATGTTGCTGCAGCTGCTACTTGCTACAGGTTCTGAAGAACATATAAATTAAGTACTAAATAGAAAATGACAGTAAAACATTTTCTTCAGCCAATTTTTCATAATGGTTCACTTGATTCCTTATTATTGTTTTTCCAGTTGGATTACATACCTCGTCTCATGTGGCAGGGTCAAGTAAAAGGAAATAAGACTTGGTCGATTGCTCCAGTGCCTGAATGTGAACACATATGCCACAAGTTTGACTTCTACGTGGAACCGGGTGATGTTGGTTAGAATATTACAATTCTTTCAAATCTAGACAATTATTTCTTTATATTTTTACATCTTTGTTTACAAAAGCTAATAAGAATTTTATCGATTCATTTCCATACAGATAGTGATTAAGTGTTAGTATTAAATACAAAGTGTGTTTTAGAATGAGAAGACATAAACTATGTTAAATTAGTTACCCACTCCAATGCATCCCATTAGTGTGCAAAAAGCTTCTTACTGTTATACCAGATATTTTAGTCTTCATTAAATCTCAAAAAATTTTTGCTTGGTATGTTACAGGACTTCATATTATTATGGTTACACTTCATGCAACTAGGTTGAAATATAAGTTTTGCTGGTGTTACCATGAATACTTGTTAAATGTAAAATGTTGGTAAATAAATGTGTTAAAGACAATTTAGATCAGTTGTGCTGCAGTATTGAGTAAACTATGTTGTGTTGCATATATTTGGTATGCCATGTCTTAACAAAACTCACCATACTGGGGTAACTGTATATGCATAGTACTTATTTATAATGTCATACTTTTACTTCCATAAAGGGGTAGGCAGGTTCTGGGCTAGCACTGGGCAACAAATTAAAATAACCCAATACATTGCCTGACCTGGAGAATGCACTCAGGATCTCTTGCTCAGCAGTTACACTTGTAACCACTATACCAGGGGCGGCCAATCTGATAAGACCCAAGATATACTATTTACTGACTAGATGTGTAATCTGACAATTACATTAACAGTAACTTAATAATTTCAAGGGAATAAATGACACAATAATCAAACAGTATTTTTCATTAAAAAGATAAAAAGATGAAGAATTATTCTTTGCAATGACCATAAAATAAGGTGTACATATTAAAATATATTTCTTGTCTTGCCACAACAATCAGCTGGCCACCCCCTCATTATCAACAAGAGATTGACATTTAGTTCATTTTTCTAATTAAAATTGTTTGTATTTTGTAATTTTAATTTCAGTCTTATTGGACACGCGCCTGTGGTATCACGCGACAACTATTCCTAAAGGACAGTTTTCTCTCACTGTGCAGTCTGAGTATGGATAATTTTTTTACATGTGTTCAGATGCAGTTTAAGTACAAAACGAGTATTATTTACACATATCAAGTTGCCAAATTTGTTCTATGTCTTTTATTTAGTGTGTCTAGACTGTGTAGTGTTGCCATACTGGTGCCATTGTATTGTAGTGTGACTACTTTAGTAGCTTTAATTTTTGCAATATTTTATATCTTTTATTTTTTACAATGCAGTATTTATTGTCGAATGATCATTTTACAAATTTTTACCATTTATTGTGAGTGAATGAAATAAACGAGGATGAGTAGTTCAAAATGTTCTTTAATCTAATTCTATGACCATAATTATTCAATGAAGGATTGGCTGAAAATTTATTGTAATTTTAAAATATGATATATATATATAATATGAAGCCATAATAGGAGATACACTATAGAATATAAATTTTGCAGTCTAATTGCCAACTTTCCTTGTCAATCCTTCATTGAATCAACATACTGTAAAGTTCAAATAGAGATCAGGTTTGAAACTTGAAGGGGCTATACGCTCATGAGTCATGAATGCTCACATTGTAACATACTGTTACATTAATTATGAAATAGCAATATAATACAGCTTATAAAACCAAATGCATGAAATGCACATTTTTACATTAGCAATAAATAATTTCTCATTTGACCAGAAACTTTGCCAGTACTTTGTTGGACAATTTTTTTAATTGACATGGCAATAATGATATCACAAAAAATCCACATAAAAATTACGGATACAACACAGTTACACCACTTCTTACTCTTAGCACATGTGATTATATTAAATGTATATAATTATGTAGCGACTACCATTGATTTATTAATTAAATGTCGATACATTGATTAGTTATAATAATATATATAGTCAGAACAGCATATCTGTAACAACCCAGAAATAATATGCCCTAAGCACTTCTAAAAACATATATCATTTGTAGTTTAACAAAAAAATGTTGATTACACAATGATGACGTTTTATAAGGAATTCAAATAAAAAATCATGATATTTAAAAATGTGCTAGGGCTGAAACTTTTTAAACATAATATCAAAATACATTGCAACTACACAAGTAGCTCACAGGATGATAGATACAGAAATGAGACAGTACAGACATGTATTGTGCTTAGAAAAATTGCCACACTCCAAGGACTGCATCCTTTATGGCTTCAATGTATTGTGCTGGCACCCAGTACACCCAATACCTGGAAGCTTCTGTGGGACCTAGCTGAAGACCCTGGAAATTTAATCACGTATACATCATATGTTCATCATATTCAGGTCTACAATTATTGATGTATATCTATAAAACATGTTTTACTCACCAATGCCAATTATAACAATTAGGTATGTATGTTTTCAAGCAATATTTTCCAAGATCCTTTAGCAGGTAATAGAAAATCTTGAAGTGATGCTGATAGCTTATCAATACTATTACATAAGAATTCAAGAAAATCATATATGTTTATACTTATGAAAGTAATCTAAAAGTATAAAGTAGTGACCAAATCTTACCATAATGTGATATTCTTCGTGGTCCTTTATTGGCTCTGATGTGATACCTGGATTAAAAAATATTTTTTAACATCATGGCTACTTTGCCACAAGGTAGAGAAGAACAGAGGTCAAAAATAATTTTGGAGAAGTAGAAAATGACAAGTACAAATTGACCATATGTCATATGATATTCAAGAAATCTATTTTGCAAAATGTGAACTGATAGTTTTACATATATGATTTGAGCTTAAAAACATTCAAACACAATTTTAATAGCTACCCATCACTTCCAGATTAAGGCTCATAGTTAGAACAATAGATACTAACAGCCCTTTTTGCTTTTCCCTGTTTTTTACATTTAGCCTAGCAAATAGGCAAACGGGCCACCTGCTGGTCAGTAGTCACCATCATATTTCTGCAGTTCTGTCATCAATTTAACTCTAACCAATAACCTGATCAACAAGTTTTGCTAACTGCCGCTAAGAACGTTATTCATAGCCCTATATAGCTGTAATTGTTCATAGTTATATAGATCAGAATCATAGCTAGAACCACAGTTTAAAGTAAATAATATGAAATTTCCAGTTTTAAACTGCAATACATTCATAATAAACAGGTGCTGTTGTTCACTCTTCAAGTATAATAAAGCTCATCCAGTCTACTGAGAACTTTATTTATTTACATCAAACTAAGTGATAGACACCAATCATTTAAGCTTTGCCTATCAATAACCCAAAGTTGTGTCTTACAGATGAAAGTTATAATATGCACTGTACATCTAAACAAAATAAAAAAATGATGAATGTATACACTGTTATGGACACATATTAGTCAAGAAAGCAAAAGAATATTTTCATAAAACAATATGTAAATAGTTAAACTTACTCTTGATGGAAGTCATTGCAAGTTTCTCTGTACGCTCCTTGGTCCCAAGCCACAGCTGGTCCTGTTCTGGTTTAAAGGTGAGCCGCACTTTACCACCATGCTTATTTAACATGCCACTTAACGGAACTGGGGGTAAAGGCTCCTAAAAGTAACAGAGGTTATACATTAAAATGTTCATATTTTTTAATATTATGTATTTTTATAGGCTGACTTATTACAATTATTAGCAGTTATGTTTGAATTTTCATATTATCGCACATTTCAGTTTTAAAATACAATTATTATCAAAAATGCTGAATAATTGGTTATTGAAAAGTTACCTTAACTCCTTTGATTCCCGGCATTACATCCGGGGGGATGCCCTTATCTAACACTTTCCTGTGGATTTTCTGCATGCAAAGAGGCTCCTTATTGGATTGGCTATTAGCTTTCTCTTCTAAAATTTCCTGTAAAAATTAATTGTTCACTTTAAATATATTGATTCTTTAGTGAATCTAAGTGATTATTTTGGTTCCTTGTGTGTGTATGTGTGTGTGAGTTGAATTAAAAATGTAAAGATTATAGTATAGCTAAATTTATTTTGTGTTTAAAGTACATTTAATTCTATATGAAAACTGAATAAATATTCGATTTAGATGTCATTCCTACCTTTGGTGCAGCTTTCACAGCTAGTATGTCATCCATTTTTGAGCCCACAAGCATTACTTTGCCTCCTTTAACGATTCCAGCGTTTCGGAGAGTGGCGTTGTCTTTGGCCATGCCTTTGATGATAAGCTTTTGTGCAGACTGCGGCACACCGCATATCCGTTCCAGGTGCGCTTTTAATTCTAATACGGTGGCGTCGTGCGCGAATGTGATGTCGTGTTTGACTTTGTTGAAAACTACGGTAAATTCCACTTGCTCTGGTATTTCGCAGAGCTCGGTGTCTTCTGTTGACTCTGAAGTGCACGGCGCGGTCTCCGCGGGGGCTTCCATATGAACCTTCCCATTATCGACGCTTGCATCTTCTTGGATCGCCGCCTTTGACGAGCCGTTCGATATCAGTGAATTTGGATCTAAGTTCTCTGTAGTATCTCCCTTTTCGGAAGCTGCTGAAAAGAACGTGAGTTAGCAAAAATTCTAGAACAAAAGACTTGGGATACTGAGCCAAAGATTGTCAAAAATCGCTTCACCGGTTTCACGTAAATCTGTATGAAATCTTACCGATAAATTCCATGTTTTGATATAATTTACAACCTTTTATATAAATAAATAATTAAAAATGATGACTGTCGTACAGTTGTTTTGAAAAAATTATTAAAAATATAGCCGACTGGCTGACGTGAAGCAACAAATTTTTCGTCAATCGTCACTCGTTATGGATGCGTTCAAAAATAAATCATGGTTTTATTCTGTAACAAAAAAATCTTGGATTTCTAAGTTTTTGAATCAGTGTTAGGAATTAATTTACTATTTATAAACTACTGTTCTTCAATAAATACGTGTTTATAATAACTCTTTCTTCTTCTATCTATAACCTTTGTTGTCTTAACATATTTGTCTAGTAATTTCAGTTTGATATGGAGGTACCTAGTTATTTGAAATAATCAAATTACATATTTATATTTATAGGTCATATTTTTATTTCAAACATGACACCGAATATAAGATATAATAATAAGAACCACCGTTCTTTAGAAAAAAAAATCTATTTCGGGTCTATTTGTTTCCATGACGCTTAATTTGTAAACAAACCTATTAAAACTTTATGCGGTATCAACTGTTGTATTCAATTAGGGATCTTTAAATCTCTAGTTTTTAAATAGTGTAGCTATCAGTTTATGACGATCTTTTTACCTAAAAAATGAGTTTTAATCTTGACGATCCATTAGCAGGAATATTGAGTGATGGCAGTGATGACAGTTTCTTTGATGATGATATCTTGGGGAAAAAAAAACCTACAAAGAAAAATAGTACACCCTCAGTAGAGAAGAAAAATGTACTCTTTAATTTGGACGATACGTCAAAATCTAAAAGTACAGATGATGCCATTATTAATAAAGAAATGTTCGGGACTTCGTATAATAAAACAGACGTTAACCCCGATCAATTCAACATTGTTTCCAAAGCGGAGAACCTGAAGTCGCCTGTCCCAGTAAGATCAGTAGCTTCAAAGATTCAACGCGTTGATTCTAAAATTTCTGTTGAGAAAACTGATTTTAGTCGATCACCAGCTAAATCTAAATTGACGGCCAGTACAGACAAACTTGATTTGTTAGATAATTTTACTGTAGAATCCAAAAAGGAAATTGTTAAACCACCTGAGAAAAGTAAGAGTTCACAAATTTTGTTGGATGATATTCTAGGCGGTCCTTCTATAAAGTCAAATGTTGCAAGTCAAAAGAGACCTGCAACAGCAGTGAAAAAACAAGACTTTGATTTTGATTCTATTTTAGGAAAAAGTGAATCTAAGTCCAGTGTAGCATCTCAAAAAAATATCGCACAAAAATCCATAACCAAAACAAATACACCTAAAGAGCCACAAACTAAGAAAAAGTCTAACGACGATTGGCTTGGAGTTTTTCAAGAAAAAGATGAAGTCTCTGAAGAAGACAACACTGGTATGCCATCGTGGTTGGTTGGAGGTGGTACTAAAAAGAAAAAGTCTGGTACTGTCGTTAATAAACCAGAAACTGAAACCGAGGCGATTAATGAAGCGGAAAAAATCCAAGTAGCAGACGCTAGTGAAACTCATAAAGATAAAGAAACCCGTGATGAAATCAATTTGAATCATGAAGCACAAATCCTTGCTTCTAGTAAGGTAGATATACCTTCTACGAAATTAGTAGATAGTCACGAGGATGTGACAATGGAAGGCGCAGCGTTATATTTGCAACAACAAGAATCTCAAATAATGGTTGCTCTCCAGTTAAAGGCTCAAGATGAAAAACTTGCCGCTATGCAAAGTATTTTTTTTCTTTTTACTTAAATGTACATTTATACTTAATTAGTTTACCTAACGTCGATTGATAGCTGAGTATAGTTTTTGTCATTTTTTGCGCTGAACCTTGGTGCTAATTGCTTTCTATATTCTGAACCCATAGACCTGAAATTATGTATATCTAAATATAATGTTGTACACAAAGGTAGTAAGTGCATAAAATACGGAGTTAAAATTTATGTAAATGTCGATTATTGTTCGGCAGTTCGACAGAAAGAAAGGCAGCGAGTGCATCGCGAGGCGGCGCAGGCGAGCCGCGAGCAACTGGACGCGCTGCTGCAGCGGCAGGCGGAGCACAGGCAGCAGATGCAGGCTATCATCGCCGCTCACCAGGAACGAATAACGCATAGGATCAAGGTAGGTTAATTTTGCTTCGTAAAGATGATACTTCGTAAAGATCCATATTTATCAAGGAGAGACAACAAGGTGGCCATGTATTCATCTTTTTAGATTTTTTTGCGTATTTTCAACAAACTTTTTAAGATTTTGGCAAGTTAACACATGTAGATACAAACACTTGGCATCTAACTCCATACAGCTGAAATTCTTCAGTAAAACCAGAGACTATATTTAGGTGAATGATAAGATTGAATTTTAAATAATTGTTATGCAACCATAATTAAATCTAAAAATAATTCTTGTGGCAAGGCAGGTACCTGTTAAATTTTATTTCAATCATATTTCAGTCTTTGTTAGGTGTTTCGAACGAAAAGCAGCAAGACGAAAATAACTTAGGTGAAGAATTTGAAAGAACCGCAAAAGAAATAGATAGTCCATACACAAAGGAAAAGAATCAGCTCTTGCAACTAGTGCAGACATTACAAGAGAATCATGACAAGGAAATAGATTTAATGGAAACAACCTACAGGTACATTTATAAAATTCATTATCATCATCATCCTATCTTAGTCCACTGCTGGTCATAGGCCGCCCCCAATGAGCGCCATTGGGCCCTGTCTTCGGCTAGTCGCATCTAGCATCTGCCTGCAGCCTTACGCAGATCGTCATGCCACCGGGCCGGAGCGCCTCCTACACTACACTACTACAAAATTCATTAGAAAATACAAAATTTTATATTTAAGTCACAATGAAATTATTCGCATTAGAGTATTTCTTAGAATATTATATAAATAGTAAGTCCACGAATCCTTTTTCATAAAATCTTAATACTAGTGAAGAAATGTCAGTTTATATATTGATCGACACGTTGTTTAATTAAAATTAAAACATTAAAATGAATTCAATCCACAGACGTCAAATAGCTTTTCTGGAAGTATCCTTCAACCAAGCAGAAGAGCGCATGAAAGAAGAAAGTGATAAATTAGTGAAGTTTTATTCTGAGAAAATAAGCTGGTTAGACGGGCATCACCAATTATATAAGAAGCTGACGGAAGATAATCTTAACACTTTAATGGAAAGACATAAAGCTGAATATGAAATGCTGCGGCAGCAACATCTGGAAAATTTCAAAGTCTTGCAAGAGCACCATGCGGCGTTGATGGAGAATATGAAGTAAGAAATTTTATGAGAATTGTTAAATTTTTACTTAAGTTGAACAGTGGTTATACTGATGCACTGATGTGAATATTTTTTCAGAAATGCAGTGAAACAAGAGCAAACCCTTATAAAAGATTCGGCCAGTTTTTCAACAGAACTTCAAGAACTACTAGTCGATGTTAAAGACAGTAAATCTAAAAGTATGGAACTTGTAACCAAAATAGAAAGTTTGGCGCATACTACTCAGCAAAATACGGATAGAAGTGTCCAAATGAGAGAATCGCAGATAAGTGGTAAGGTTTTATCATCATCAGAACTTTTATCGTTCCAGTGTTGGACTTGGTTTTCCTTTTAGAAGGGCCATAGCCTGTACTATATATTTTTATATCGCCATATTATGTCAGTCACAAGTATTTGTATTCTTATAATTGTAATTAATGATTTTCATCATCAAGTTATTGTAAGACAGACGCGGATTTCTTACAAAGACAATTATATTGCGTTTAGTTTTTGGCGCTCTTTGACTGTGGGTATGCAGACTCCATACGTCTACGTGTACGCGTGTTGGGCATAGGAATCACGTTGGATTTCATACAAGTCAATACAACATTCATCTCCTAGCACAATGGTGCACGGCGCCACGTGTTAAATGTTTAATAACACAAAGAACTCAATAAAATCGGAGGTGTGTGCGGGGGATTCCGGTCACAGAATTTCCGTGATTGATTTTACCTGTTAATATTTCAGAAATGATTCAACAATTGAAAAAGGAACGAGAAAGTTTTGAATTAGAAAAAACAGAAAGTAAAAATTTAGTTCATATGCTTGAGGCAAGGTTGAAACAAATGACAACGGTATGTATTGTGATAGTCATCAAGATACTTCGTAAAAAAATGACACGAGTAGATTAAAAAATTATTGATAATTTTGAATGTTATCTAGATGATCGAAGAAGAATCGGTAGCAATAAAGCAAAAGAAAATGGAGTTCGAATTTGAAAAGGCAACCTTTAATAAGCAGACGGAGTTTGCTAAAAATATCTTAAAAAAACAGGATGAAGAAATTAAGGTAAAAAGGATACTTGAGAAAATGTGTATTTATTTGCCGATGATTTCGCAATGATAAGACTTGAAATTCTTAACTATTTGAATCGAAATTACTTTTAAAATAAGGCTACGCATCTATAACTATGCGTCAATGCTTACATGTGTAAAAATAAAAATATTATGTCATAAATCGATTAATATAGTTATTACTAGTGATTAATAGTAGATTAAATTGTTTGATAAATAACAGATACTAAAAGAAGATATTAAAAAGGAGTACCAAGAGAAGGTTAATAAAATTGAAGAGGAAAAGGCCAAAATCATTAAAGACAGTGCAATAATCGCGAAGGAAAAAGCTTCTGTACAGACTTTGAAGCAGGACTTGGAGGTAATATAAAGATATTATAGCAGTACTGATCAAATAGTGTTTTTTAAAGTCTATTATTGACTTCAATGTGTCGTTATTCATTCAACTTAAATTCAATTTCAGAAAACTAGAGCAGAATTGCAAGCTCACTTAGATGAGGTATCCACGGAAAGGTCCAAACTAAGTGTAGAAAAGCAAGAGCTTCACATAGAAGAACAAAGATTATTGGCCAAGTAACGTTTATTTGACACTTTTTTTAGTTTATCTTGTATACTATGTTACAAAATCTTAGTTATATAATTAGTTACATGTTTAGGTTTTCTTTTTTTGAAAAAATTTAAGTACCTAACATGAATTTAAGAGAAAAATCTAATTTAGTTTATATGAATTTTTAAACAGTACTTTTGATTACATGAATTTTTAAATTGTACTTGTGATTATAGGAGCCGTGATTTAGATTTGTTGTCCAAAACGGCGATAGACAAGCAGGCTCAAGCTGAGAAAAAATATTCAGAAGCTGAATTCGCGCAACATAAGTATGAGGAGCGGATTCGGAGAATACAAGAACATGTTGTTTCCCTGAATGCGAGGGAAAAACAAATAGCGAAAGAAAAAGTGGCATTATCTAGAGAAAGACTGAGTATGCATAATGAAAGAAAACAAATAGAAAGTAGACAACAGTGTTCCTTGTGTCGAAATTCCCAATACAACGATCACACGTATACCCTTCCAGAAACCTATATAAACCCAACGGTTTCCAGAGACTATAGTTCAGTGCCTTTGAATATATTAGAGCAGGAAATGGCGCATTTGACAGGAAGAACTGTTAAGCTGAGGTATAATCCAGAGGTTCTTGCCAACTACGACGATACGCATGTAGAAATGAATGAGTTTGAGAGTGTGCCAGCTACACAAGCAGATGTTGCCGCTTTTAAGGTTCATATATAATTTTAAGACGATTTGTTTATAATGATCTAAAAATACAAGACTTTAATTTTAAAAAAATTTACATTTTCAATTCTATGTCTATTACGTTTGGCTTTTGAATCTTCGATTTTTGCCAACAACGGAAATACTTAATCGTAATAGTTATTTATATTTGTCTGAAAGACAACGCTTGCCAAAATTAAGCAATATGCGATGTAAATTTTTTTTTCATTTTCTTCCTATTGCTTTAGTATTTGCCGACATTGAATACGTAGTTTTACACAGAATACGCAATTATTCGATTCTGTTTTGCGACCGTTTTTGATCTGAAAATTTTTGTGTGGTTCTTTCGTCTAAGCTAACGACATGATTTAAACACCTAAATCCTTTTTTGTCGATTATAAAAGTCAATGTTAGTTCAAATTTTAGCGGATTAATATTGTATTCCTTACCGGTGTTATTTGAATAAATAAATAACGTCACTATTGACTTAAGATTATTAATTCGATTCCAGGATTATTTGGATCCAAAATTTCTAATGCTGAGACTGGACGTTCAGCAAGTTATAAATAATCTGGACCACAGTAAGAAGGACGACGCTGATCGGAATGTTGATCAAGATTAAGTTTTTATGTGATAGGTATATGAAAATATAACATCGTATTGAAAGGAATGTAAGTTTAAACAAAAAAATAAAAGACTGAATGAATTGTATTAGAACTGTTTAATTTATGCGGATGACTGTTACATTACATTATTATCTCTTATTATTTTTATACCATGAATCGCGTTATAAAAATGTACACAAATGCTTAAAAGTTACATGCTAACTTAACATTATAAATATCTCATTGTAAAAATATAGGTACACAATCTCTCTAAATATCATCTAATTAACTATGCAATTAAACATCAATGTTAGACATAAACATCTATTACATGGCTTTACTTATCTTTCAAAAATTAATTATTTATTTCTAACATTTTATATATCTCAATATAATTGTGGTGTAATGTGCACCGATCTTTATTATCTTCAAACTCCCAGTCTTTCAGTTTAGTTTTTACATAACATATGGACGGCCTGGCCTTAGATTAAACATCTAATATCATATAATGTTGCAGATCTCTACAAGCCTATAGTTATGTATATAACAATACAATATCCTCGGCGAAACAAAAGCAGCGCCTCACAGGAACATGTTTTCTATACACAACATTAATATCATATATATCTTTATTGTTTAGGACTATAAACAATATTTACATGAAGTCTCCAAGGCGATATATAACTTTATTTAACAATATAAGGTTATTTGA
>DWEE01001336.1:0-13642 GCA_018245755.1 Parelbella macleannani
ACAATCAAGTGTGGGTTGGGAGACGGCATTTAATAAATGTCATATAAACAGGCATTAAGCCAGCCAGTCACTGGCCGGATCATAACCGAAAATCTTCAGTGAGTCGAAGCGGAGTCAAGTCGTGGTTCGACTTGAAAAACGACCTCCATTAAGGAAGTGAATACATTTAAAATAATCGGCTTAGCCGTCCGACGTTGACGTATATACGTACTTATCTTAGGGAGATACCGACACAGATATCCCGAACTAATCCCTTACACAAACATACGAAAAAGACTCGGCACTCCGTGTACGGATGATCCGAATAATTGAATGGACGAACCGGCTTCGTCTTGAACAAAAGCGACTAATAATTTATGCCTATAATCTGACGCGACTCGTAAGGCGTAGTTTTATTCGTTCCGCGCTATCGCTGCATCCCTTCCTTTGTTGGATTCAGATATAACCACCACAATGACGGTGACAGTCACAACATTGCCCACATACCGGTCACTTATGCGCCGTGGAGTTTCTTCGATTTACAATCCGGGATTAAATATCGGGAGAAATCGTAAGTTATGTGTTCCGAATAATCTAGGAGACTGCGCGAGGCGGTACTTGTCTCGTTTTACTGAAGGAAATATTAGCCGTAAAATTGGCTCGCTCTTAATCCTTTGGATAGTTAACGTTTGTCACCGGGTTTAAATTATGTGAGCGCAAGTAGCGAATATAAACAGTAGTACAAAACCAGAACGTAATATTATGTATACAGTAACAATGATTTAAAAAAACTTGTAAGTTAAAACAAAACAAATTTGGTCTGTTTAAAAATTAGGACAGTTTAGGTAACCCGCAACATGCTTAACACAGCCAAGTGTATTTTTTTGTTATGCCGTCAACCCAAGCCCCTCAAGGGGTAGGCAAAGAGTGTCAAGTAATAAATATCTCTGTCCTTACAGAACTGACGTGCTTCTTCTAAATTCATCACTCTTTTTAAACACGCACACGGTTTCCGATTTTCAAAATATTGTTAATTAAAAATATATCAAAACACTCCCCTCATTTTCGAGCTGCTTAACTTTTATTTTTCTTTTGTTGAAAAAGGTTAAACAAGTCAGGCAAAAGTTGCAAAAATGTTTAAAAGATAAGCTGAAATCGTGCAAAATGTTGTTAACGCGGTATAAAAAGCGAACTTGTTTGAACTGACTTCACATACAACCATCCACGTGCTGACTTCCGCTTTGTGTAGACTTAAAGTTATTACTGCAGTCGACTGCTGATCGGGAAGTCCTAGGTTCGAATTCCGGGTTAGCTACTATTTGATTTTCTAACTCAGATTTTATAGCTCAAATTTGTAGTGGTGGGTCGATATCTGGTTCTGTACCCAATGTATGGCAATAAGCTCACCACCTATTCTACGGTGAGATGTAAACAGGTGAAACGTAGGCGTGTACTACACTCCTCTGCCTACTACTTCGGAGATTACAGGTGTGATGTTATGAATATTAAATAAAGAGTTTATTAATTAATGTCATAATAGTATTTTAATACTGGACAAACATGTCATTGTGACGTCATCACTCAGGTATCAAGTTATCACGCACAGGTTATCCGATGGAAAGACAAGTGTACGAAGTATTATACATAGTACTTTTGAAATAGCTTCTTTTAACTGAGCGTTGAAATGTTTATTAACGCATTGGTTCTATGCAGTGACTCTATTAAATCTATTTTTGATATACTTAATAAAGTTTTAACTTACAGCTAGTACAGAGATGACGTTTTTTTAGCGCTAAGCCCCTTGTCGTGACGACATAATAATAATAATAATGAATTCTTATAATTTTATTATTAAATTATTTATATCTACTCTTCATACCAGCGGCCTAGTTTCGAGGACTTTTCACTTTTGATTCTAACTTTGTTTTCGATTGTCGTCTCTTAAAACTAGAGATGTTTGATTTATTTATAGTTTGCTTATAAAAATAATGTTAAATTATGCCACTGACACGTGACAACGCTACGTGTGATTCTTAAAATGAATTATAACCAGAGACGAAATATATCTTGGAGTGTTTTGATGAACGTCTCTCAACGCTTGAGTACAGTGGTACTCAAACCTTAGTTTATTTTGTATATCTTTCAAATTCATATAAATTTATTGTAGACATTAGCTCAATGTAAATTGTGCGTTTTCAAGATAGGATGACATCAGCTGAAAAGGAAAACATTGCACCTTAAAGCTCTATAAGGCTTTGTACACGTGGGAAAAGCAGATACTGACCTTAACTTTTCTAACGCTGAGAGTAGTCCGTGCCAAAAGTAGATCGATAAAAGGGTTATTGGTGAACGCAACATGTAATAAAATACCTATATACAATCTGAAAGCTTTATCAATATTATTAAGTTAAGGTTTGGCCCTAGGTCGTCCGTGTTCTAAAAGGATATTATTTCGCTGTTGCCACATTGAAACAATAGGTAGTTTGTTAGTTCATTTGTGGCTACAGTTTGAGAACCGCTGCACCATTACATGCTTAGCAATGAGTGTACAAATAATACGATTAAGATGACAGTTCTCATAGGAACGGCCCTCAAGTGCCTACCTGTTCGAGACGCCATAGAATTGGACTTTTAATTGTACACAAATATTTGTTTGTAATGCACTCATGAAAATTTAATATTCATTGTTATTATCAATAATAGCCTTTCGAAATTTGAAAGTGAAGTATAAGTTAACTAAATGAAAATTTAATTTTGAATGTTCTGAGGAAAGAATATGAAATAATGTGATTATGTTTTCACGCCAGGTTCGTTACAAAGTAGGCAGAGAGCACCAAGGTATAAATATCGCTTTCCTTGCAGACTACACGAGCTCGTTCTTAAGGTAAAATCAAATACAAGAACGCAGGCACAAAACAAAAATTCAAATACAAATTTTACACATTTATTATTTGTAATTATATTATTTATAATTACACATTTATTATTATTAATCATCAATTCATTAATATATAAAAATTCCGCATTTAAATGCGATATATAAACATTCTAAAGTTGCATATTTTTCCAACAATAATTATCGATCTTTTACAAGAGTACCTACTCACGATTTATTTACGTAAAGCAAGGATAAACATTAAGTTCTTATATTTATAACTAAAGTAACAGGGAAACGATTAACACAAATCGTTTTAAGTGATCCTTGGCGAGGCTTAGCTACAGACGTGAATAAGTTATTCTGACGTACACGCATTAGTGTTACAACTGTGGCGCCCGCGCACATGTAGAGACTAACACTCCCGCTTCCGCGCCGTCGACTCTGACGAATTAAGTTATTAACGCTTCAAACAGCTGTTCAACACAAATCAAAGTGGCCGTCGCTGAACTGAATGAACGCTCACCGCTCTTCAGCTCGTTTTATGACCGTTTTACGGTCTCTTTCATATTCGACTTTCAGTCGCAACGCCATAGAACAGAGGCGCTCCGATTGTTTCCACTACAAAATAAATTAATACAAGCCACTCGTAAACGTGTTTATTTAACACCGTGTCCTGTGATATCCGCCATTACGTCCTTTGAAGCGCCCGGAAACGCTATTCTTCGTCGCGTTTGATGTTTCCTCACCCTCGGTGAAATTTCTCTAATATACGCCTATTATATTGTCATAGTAATAGACGTAGTACAATACTGCCGATGGAACGTTGGTTATGTAGAACTGAAACACCTTTGAAGTGTGCTTATGGTGTAAAATTAAGAAGGTCGCGACATCGTGTATACAAGGCGAGGGTGTCAGCAATAATTCTACTCGAAAACGTAACATTTTGCAATGCAATATCATCGTCCTTGCTCGGCTCGTCACCGCCTCGTTGGAAATGTCGTAGCGCGAGCCAGAGTTATAAATTATTTACAGTTTCCACGCGAACCCCGTGTATTTGTCACCCCGGGCCAAGGTGGGTATTAAGATATTGCTGCGTATTCCTAAGGGGCTCATTACGGCCACGGCGAACACGCAATACGACTCATATTTCATCCTCAGCTAGCAACAACGCAAAAATTGTAGAATAAAAAAAGCTATTTTGTATATAATATATGAAATTGTAAGACATTTTGATGCTCAGCTCCACTTTCAGCGCTTTTAGCGTCAAAGGTGAGGATTCTCTTAATTTCATTAGAAGCAAACGGTCGTGGGAAAAGCTGAGGAGCGATTCGCTAAAAAGGCTGTTTTGATGGTAGTTACATTAAGGTAATTGGTGTACGGCTGCGAAACATTTTTATTGCCTATCGCGGCGGTCGTTTTCGGCTGCGCGGGGCCAATCGTTGTCAGTAACGCCGCCGGGTGAATTTAATACTGGACAGGATGTTAATGAAACGAATTTAAGTACCCAACGGATAAATTGCCTCTCAAGATTTATAGAACAACAAACCGCTGAATGTATGTATTTAATTTAAAAGGCGCGATGCTAACGATACCTTAGCACGGATCTCCAAAAGAACCATACAATCTGCGCATATTGAAGTAATCTAGTTCCCACGAATAAATTACGAGTGAATTATGTACGGTTGTGGCGTGATATGCTCAGATAAAGCACACAGGTTCGTTACAAAGTAACGTCTGAACAAAATATTGCTTAATTAATAAAAATTGCTACTAGAGAAACAAACGCACAGCAATAGTTGTAAATTGTTTTATTTCCTTGAACAAATAAAACAAAATCCAATATTGAGACATCACATGTGACTTCACGGAGTCATTAGAGCGTGAAATGAGATAAAAATTGTCATAACTCCATCTGCGAAGGCAATTGTCGCCCGCACGCCGACCATAGTTCAATTTACTCACAATGAAGCTAATATAATAAAGTCATAGCGGGCCGCTGGCTCCATAATAATTTTCATTACGAGTCAAAGATATTCTATGTAGATCGTATCTCGAGCGTGCTCGGTAGGCGACTGAGATGCGATTATTAAAAAAGCACATGTGGCGATGCGTATCGCGACCAGTTAATTACTTCTGACATGCAGCATATGATTCAATTATCATATGATTTATATATCAAAGTAGGGGGTTCGCCCGCTTATTTAAGCGTTAACTGACGCATTTGTATGGACGGATTGTGTTCCCGGCAGATGGCGGGCAAATTTTTACAGGGAGTTTGTTTTTTTGTCAACCTATCTCGTTAATACGCTAACAATTTGTGTGGCCGAAGACCTCCTGGTCTTTAAATTTTCACTTACCTCTTCTTTATGATTAAATTGACTCCGTTATAAATGACATGATTTTGAGGTAATTTGTCGTTTTATATAAGGATTCGTTCTACCTTCGTTTTCCGATATTTATGTGGTTGCATAACTTTAGAATCGAAAGGTCACATCTCCACAAAAAGCCATCTAAACAATAATAAATCCTTTTATTATCGGATGCATGTCAGAAGCAGGTGCTGTTCACACACGAAAGCAGTTTTAATTGCTCAAGTCGACCATTGACCACATTATTCACATTCAAACCGCTTCCTCACCGAACTTCGTATAAGCTTCGTTAGAGATTGTAAGCGAGAACAAGTCGGCGATAAATACTAATTACGAGTAAAAACATAACGATAACATCGCGGCTGAAGCACCGAACGCGAATACCGCAATGGAAAAAATCTGTTGCTCATAGAGAGAAAAAAATGTCGTTACCGTATACATACTAAATCTTCCGTGACGCGTAATGGTCTTAAGGGCTTATTTATCGCCGCCGCTCGTTTCGAGTGAAGCGTTTAATAAATATTATCACGCTGTAAGTCGTCAACAAACGTGAGAAGATAGTCGCTGACCCGCTTCGTGATATTAGTCTCATTTCGGAGATTAAATTTGATCGCTTCTAAACGGCAATGTCTTGTGTTTGTTTATAATATGTCTTTAAATGTAAATAGCTCAGTTGGTTTTGGGATCTTTGGAACATCTCACAATAATTAGACCCGGCTTCAAATATCTCAAGACTTTGAGTGCTCTCGAGTGACAATGGGGGACTTATTGCCAGTTCCCTTTGGAGAATCCCCGTTTAATTCTAAAGGCGATTCAATGGTATGATTTGGACCAATGCATCCGTCGGGACCGTCATTTTTACGTGTATCCGGTAATTTATTAAGTTCCTTCAAACTTGAAGTGGGTATTGAATTAACAGATGGGTTTGAAACGACCCTAATAGCTTTTAAGTACACATTATACAAGAAGTGTAGTAATAATTTGTATAAAGCTGCACATACACTAACTATAATAAAGTTTTCATTGTTAGGAATAAAACCATTTTATACGTACCAACATTGAACGTAGCCACGCAACAATGAAGTAACAAAGTCATTTAATAGGGCAATGTCTTGGCGGGGTTCCCACATCGGCCACCACATGGCACGCATTAAAACATCTCTCCGATACAGCGACGTTTTCAATAAATCCGGATTACTCCGCACTGATATACGAACACCGGCAGAAAACTAGCAACATGTAAACGCATTATAAACTGTTTCACATTTCAAAGCAACAAGGCTTAGTATAGAGGGCACGGCAGCGGTACTTAAATATTGTTTTTTTATAAGCGTAGAGGAAGCGTGTGTTATTGCAGCTTTATATTTCGTAGTTGCCCGCTGAGACATTCGAAGCACCCGTCGGTTTTTTCTCTGACAGACCAACCGAACGCCATAAATAATAGGTAGGGGTGCCCGAACTATGCGAGCTTTGTAATAAATTCGTTGCTCTTTTTGGTAGCGAAGGAGCGGGCCATCTACGATTGAATTATGGTGATGCGTTAAGCCCGCTAACGCCGCAGGAATCCAACGTTTTTATTTTCCTTTCATTTCGCACTGAGCTTCTCTTTGCATCTGTATCGTTCGTTCGTAATACTAAGTCACGTTCGTATACCATTAAGTGTTACTACAATGCTATTCGTTCTTTTTCTTCAAACACACATCCGTACCGCGCGGAGTACTGGATCGTGTTACAGTGTCCGGGCCATTTGGAAAAGACAACACGCAGATGGAACATCCGTATTGGTTTTCTCTTAAAACGCGACTCTTTTAAATCACATGGGACCGTCGATATTTCCTTCCTGACTAAGACAAAGGAATGTATCTGTAGCTCTCCGTTCTAAACTAAGATAGATTAGCCGGTCGCCCAGGGACTCGAACAGGACGCACCGACTTTACTTACAGTGTCGGTGCCCTATTCTGTTCATTGAACTGTTTAATATTTTAGTATTACTCAAACAATATTTTAATGTTTAGATTACCCAACCGTAACAGATATATTATCTAGTACTAAATAGTGTTATATATATGTAACGTGTCAGTGAAATAAATAATTCAACAAGCAAATGAATTGTAACAATAGCAATTCGCTATATCCGACCGAAAATCTTTTGTATTTCTAATTTATATATCAGTACCTACAATATATTTAGATACAATTTTAAACACCTTGAGACACGCTGTAATATTATAATTGTTTCCGACGGTTATGAAAGCAGTGATGCATGCATCGGTAACATTTAAAGAGTCTTTATTTTAATACCTGTCACTGTTGGTGCGGGGCGAAAGCGGCAGTATAGAGTTACTCTCGGGAGGCGACTCGTCAACGCACCACCGGCACGGCTCGTACCGCGAGTGCCTCTCAAATTACCCCCGGATAAGTCAATCATTGGACACGTCCACGTTTGCCCGAAATAAAACACTGTTCGAATGTTGCGTGTGGCGCTCGGCATAATGCGCCGCGACAGCCGACATGTTTTGTGCGAGAAAATAAAATTGATGGCCCAGGGACCGTTCCAGACTTAAATAGCTCGCTGTTCGTGTTCAAGCTAAACGCTTTTGTCTATTTTATAACTGGCGTCATGTCTCCACGCTCCGTTTCCCTTCCATTTGTTTTCATTTTCGTGTAACACATTAGTTTTTGCTGCCAGCATTCGTGTCGGACGGAAATTGCCGCGTCACAAAAGACCACGTTCGGCGGGCGTCCTCTATTAAAACGATTGCCGCTTTAACTTGTTTAACAGTTAAACTGTCGAAAGGGAAGTAATTGGACAAGTGTTAGCGCAGCCGAAACCGGCGGCGGACTCAAATTTCCTGCCCTGGCCGCAGTCTTCGCCGAGCAAATAGCTCTTTGCAAATCAAACAAGGGACCGTCTGCGAGTCCACATATCAACTTCGTATTGTTTCTCTCCCATCATTCGGGGCTAACCAGAGGCGTTTTCGATTATCCGCCCTGAGGAGAACAAAGCTTGCGACCGCAGAACCGAGTCAATTACATAGTTCAACAACTCAGCCCTTATAACTTTCATGGGCCACCACCGGAATACAGAAAAGGGTATCCGTTTTCAATACAGGGCGCCGCGATGCGATTGACCCTTTCGAGTGTCCGCATTGACTTTTAAATTACTAATCCCGCGGGAGTAAACAGGAACACAGCCTCGGGAGCGCTTATTTACACGCTCGAGTTCACTCGCATATCTTCATTAGCCAGCGCGGCCGCCGCTCAGTCTTGGTTTGCTTACAGAGCACTCGTGTGGTCGCTGCGAACAGCGCCCGAGAGCCCGCTCCCTGAAAACCCTTGACACATATCCTTCACTTCTACAGGCCGTTGCAATTTTCTCGCTAGAACCTAAACGCGTTGGTTTTTTTCCCTAACCTCATATCTTTGACCTATTGGCATCTCTAACTGTAACTGTACCCATTCTTATTCTGAGAAGAAACCTATGTTCAGTTATAGTGGAACGACAAAAGTTTTAAAAATGATGATGATCGTTTTTCTGGGGATGACGATACCTTTTCTATACAGTTTTATATGAATTAATTGTAAATTTAACACATCGTTTTATCGTTGTAATACCCTATCTATAAACAAAGTGTATCTAACAGAACTATCTCGAACAGAATGCATGTATGCACTACGATAGCGGACAGCTAACAACAAAACAAAGCCATTTAGGGCGGTTCATTATGCAAAACACATGCACATCAAACTGATACAATCTTAACATAGTGCGTACGCACATTAATTAATTGAATTAACATTTTCCTACGGCATCTATAAATAACAAAACAATCCGGAATAGAGAACATTTTATTTGGAGCGTACCATCACAATGGAATAGGGACTTATTAATATGTTTATCTAAACATCGGAATGGTATGTTGGGCGGTGGAGCGCGCGGCCGCCGCCCGTGGGGAGCTGGCCATGCGTGCGCCAAATGACGGGTACGCCCGGCATTTTTACGTCAGACACAAACGGTACACCCTTTCAAGTCGAATGAATTACTTAATTTTTTCCACGCTGAATACAATCCTCGGATAATCCAGACGTCCGAATGAATTAGCGATACGAGAGCGAGTGTACGTGGGCCGGCCGACTGCCGCTGGCTTTTGAAAGACCATAATTTTTTTTTATTTATCAGAAGAAACATAATGGTTATGATTTTGAACTTATTCACGTGTATGATGAATTAGGAATAGCTCGTCAGCTCTGTAAGGATAGAGATATTTGGCACTTGGTGTTCTATGCCTAACCCGCAAAAGACCTGGTGCGATAATAATATATTAATAAGCGTATGGTTATAAAGTGCGTTTTAATATTTTACACTATCGTAAGCAATTCTCGTATATCGCTTCTATCTCTTTCCCTCTAATAGGATCTTACGAGGATTATCGAGCCTCTAGTCTCATGTTAGTGTCATTACTTTTTGTATCATTAGTGACGGCCGGCTATTAAACGGAGTAAAGACAAAAGGTTATAATTTTGATTCTTGTAGACATTAATCATATCTGTCATGTATCATGAGACAAGTCACGTGGTAATGACTTGGTTACGAGCGATAAAATATAAAAGAATAAATATATATTTCATTATTTTTCATAGAATATGTATAAGTTTGATACTGTTACTATAATATGCATGTATGTTTGTGCTCTCTGCTTAACCCATAAGGGACTATATTTGCATTAACCGAATAAAAGCTTGGAAGCTACATTATTTCCAAGAGGATAGATATTAATTACACTCACGTCACGTCTATTAAGAACCCTTTTTTGTTACGACGCATTATTGTGACTGAAATGAAAACATTAAACGTTATTAATGCGCGCATTACATTCGGAAATAAAAAGCTGGGTGGCAGCTTTTAGCGTATATGAAAGCTTTCTCTGACGCTTCACTGATTATTAATGAGGCCAAATTGTTATTAACGACTATTGATATATTATAAAAAAACCGTCTATTACGTCTGTTAAACTGCCGTGACCGATCGGGATTGGGATCGGGGTCCCTTTGTTGAACAAAATATGTTTATGTTTGGGTTGATTTTTTGCTCTACAAAAACATTATAAGCACCGGCTTACCTGAATCGAAATCATCAATCAAACGTCATAACTATGTTGGCCGTTTTTATTACGTTAAGAAATATCCCCGCTTAAAGGGCTGATGTCTTTATTTGCAAACATTGTGGTACAGAACAACGGTTTTATTAATGGCACTCATAAAATGTAATGTTTATGTACATCTCTCACACAATGCGATCTAGCGGCGTAGAAAAAATACCTCTCGTAAAGTAATCCAACAAAATATATTTTAATGTTTATACATAAACTTAACTCTTCGTTTTGGGCTTGGGTAATGAAAAGCGGGACAAAGCGAGCTAAGAACCTTTATGTGCGCGTCGCATAATGACCTAAGTCAAGTAATTGTTTAAGCTGTTATAAATCGTATAAACTTGACGTTAGTGCACATAATCCCGTACCGCGTTTTGATACGAGCTTGTAAGGACTCGGTAACATTCAATATGCAGATTAGTGAATGGATACCGCCCAACGCCACGATTCAGTGTACACACGTTGGATAGAAGTTATCAATGTTAAACTAATTCTCTTTGGAATTAATTAAATTTAAACCAAACCCTTGACAAAGTGAACAAAATGTGTACACACACTTATGAGGTAGATTTTCAGAATAGTTAATATTATAAATATTATTGCGTTTCAATAATTATACTGATAACACAATCAATTGTATCTATGTATGTCAAATTAAGATAAGGGTCCTGCCTTGGCTGAATGCTCTTTCGCGCAATACTAAGCAACAAGCATTGAATCTTATTTTGTTGTGTCATTGTTAAGTGGAATTAGCAAATAAACAATATTAAAAAACATCGTCAATACATTTTAACCAGAGAAATTTTGCCAATTAATTCCTAAATAAATGAATTTTCATATTTCGAATCTCGTCAATATTAAAAACCTCTCCAGTTCGCCACCCTTGTCTATATCGCTACATATGTGAAACATAACACATGTATTGCAACAAAAAATGGATGGAATATTGAGGAAAACATTACATTATATTATATATTGTCAAAACATCAGTTTTATCAAGAAGACGCAGATTCGATGAATAGAGCTCATTCCGCTTTCAGCTAAGGATAAGTAACGGCTTGGATGAAAGCATCAGAAGCATGCAAACGCTAACAATGGACCCCCTGTGCATATATCGCAGAGTTTTAAGAAAAATGATGACATTATTATAGTGTAGTAATAGAATAAAACAAGATTTTCGTCGCGGGCACCGTGCCAGGTCAACAATTATTTGGCTTGTATTACAGACTGTATCCGACTCAGTAATAAATACTGAACGATTTAATTCGTTAATTGAATGCTTGAATTTGTACTGATAAATAATCTAATTCTATTTCAGCTTATGTGTACTATTCGAGAACGCTTGCAAACAACAATATACTGGAATTGGAAGAGCTAAGCCGTGAGGAAACTAAATTAGTTTCCTCATGTTTCTTGTAGTACTGATGTTTTGTTAAGCGTCGCTGTAAGCGATAGCTCATTGTTTTTAAGACAAATTAGTCTGCAAATGGATAGAAACATGTATGTATTATGGCAGAATTTGCTTCCACATAAACAATAATATTCAGCTCTTCTTCAATATCATATATCTAGAAAATATGTCCAGGAAACTATTCCAATTAATTATTTAATTTGGAAGCTAGTTAAGTCCTTACTTCGGATACACCTAGGGGTGTAGGCAGAGTGCACGAATGCCAAAAATATCTAACATACAGACTTGTCATGCTTCTTCCACATTCATGACTCTCGTTTTACACGCACGCCGGCTTTCGTAAGTCGTTCGTTACGTAATATATGTATTGTATGTGTGTTCATAAAACTGTGATGTCTAAATAAATAAAGCCGTTTACATCCTCCAACGTCGATTTCGAGTCTATTGTGTGACAGAATTTAAAATAATAAACACTGCCGTCCTATAGCTGGTTTCGATACATAAAGTTTTAAATAAATGTGCATATCATTACACTAACAAGAGGGCCATGCGCTGTGCGGGCGGGCGACTGTGTGGTCCATTTTCGATATTCAAAGCATATTTCTTCTAACTCTTTTTTTTTCTCGAAGCTTTTTTATTAACAATTAATAGCCTACACGCTGAACTGCTAGTGAGCCATTTAAGACATTCCGGTCATTAGCGAGAGGTCCAAATTTTGGTGTGGAACCTGTAATTAATTAACGGCTATCAAATATAATGATAAGCATTTTGATTCTTGCCTCGGGACTCACTTTGAACGTGCCGTTGATTTACTATTTTGGCATTGGGTTATCATCATCAAACCTTATATCATTCCATGTTGGACAGGTCTTTTCTTAAAATGAGAAGTGTTAAGGTCATTATTTTCCACAGCCGCTTATTACCAATCGGCAGACTACACATGCCATAGAGAACACTATCGCGAATTCTCCGTTTTGCAGGTTTTCTTGCGATGTTTTCCTACAACGTTTGAGCTAATGATAGTTCTGAACAAAACGCACGTGTTTTGTCCAGAGGCGCGCGCCATGAGTTGTATCGAGTCGCCAGGAGTGGGAATTTAAATTACCAACCAATAGGATGTCACTGCTAAGATTTGTATGATATACAACTCTTATTATTTAGTTATAGGGAAGACGAATTAGAATAAGAAATATTATAATATATTAAAGATTCTCTGACGTTGACATGTGTATTCTTAGTCATAAAAGTAGCTGAGGGCTTCAAGATTCAGAATCAGTTCAGATATGACATAGGTCTGTCTAAGAATAGGCGACTAAGTCGCGCCCTGTCACCCAAGGTTGGACGTGGGTGTCGCATTGTGCCCCAAGTTAATTATTCTTAGAATCAGTTACGTACAAGAGCTTGGTACGAGCTTACATTGAGTCGCATGGATGTGTTGTTAATAGATTATACTAACAATTATCTCTGAATTATACATCAACGACATGACGAGGCAGGAACAAAGTATCCATTGCACGGGCAACATGACATTGTTTATTCATTTCCGTTTCTTTGCATATTGAAACAATACATATCAAGTTTCAATATGAATTGAGATGTATTATGAAATGCAAAGTATTTTTATTGTTTTTAAATTACTAATTGTTAGACAGATCTAACTGTTCTGTGGGTGATTGTGTGAACTATTAAATATTTTTGTTGTACAAGTTGCAATAACATTTTAGGTTATGCAGGCTTAATAATAATAATAATAGTCGGCCCATTTATTATTCCACTGTTGAAATATGGGTCTGCTCTTATATTGAGAGGGTTAAGGCCATAGTGTGCCACGCTGGCCAAGTGCGGGTTGACAGAC